>ML736445.1:0-21597 GCA_009193595.1 Aspergillus bertholletiae | reverse complement strand
TTTTTTGGCCTCTGTGCTTTCTCCACTTATTATGCAGACAAGTCATAATGATGCCTCCTCGGAACTTACGGGCTAAATAAAGACCGAATAATTCCTTAGTTCTTCGTGTTCATTGGTAAGAAAAAAAAAAAAAAAAAAACAAAAACCGAAAAATACATAAAATAAAAATAAGGATTTATCTTGTTTGATCAAATTTCACTACTTCTTTTTCTTTTTTTTTCCTGCCGGAAAACCCTCGACCAACCGTGCTGATTTTCCCATGAACCCACTACGATTCAGGAAAAAAAAAAAAAAAAGAAAGAAAGATAGAAAGAAACCGAACAGACATAAATCTCGTCCCAAAGGGTTCTCTGGATGAACAAGACTGGAGGAGCAAATGCGGAATTTAGTCCCGGAAGTTACGGTTTAATTGGCCGGATGAAGTCGAGGAATTATTGAGGATGGAGCCCCATGGAGAGAGAGACTGTGGGTGGTCATGCAACCGAGCTCATGTTTAGGCCGATCGATACTGCTTCTGAGCTTTCTGATCGGTCAGCCCATGTCAGCGGAGGAATTTCCACCACGAACGCCGTGTAGAAAGGCGGCGAAGGGGACCAAACGGACCCAGTGGTCCCCGACAGTCTGTGTCTGTCTGCCAAGGCTTGTCCTGCTGGAGGAAAATTGGGAATGCCGAACAAATGCCGTTAATGCCAACCCAGTTTGGAGAACATGATTCAAGTTGCTGCAGCCCTCGATGCCGGTAAGTGTCTATTTACTACGTACTACATACTACTAGTATTCTGGTATAGTAGTCTTCCAGGCAGCTGGACGGTCCATCCATACCCAGCAATTAGTGCCGAATGATTTTGGTTCCTATTCCTATTCCTATTTTGATTTTCATTTTTTATTTTATTTTATTTCCCACTTCCCCCTTTCCGGAAGTCTGGGCCCATTGAACGCCTTCCGTTCATTCTGCACCATGCGGCGCACTCCGCCCAACCTTCTTTCTCGGGCAATGTTGTGGATAATTGCGGCGTTTCGTAGAACCGTAACGCTGCTCAAAACGAAACCCATCCGTACTGCCGTTCGCTGTATCGGCAAATATGAAACTGACCCTTCTATGAAACCAAAACCCATATAGGCAGGATTTGCCGACATGCTGTGCCAGTGGTGGGGACGGAGAGCTTGGAAGAGTATTAGTTCTCCGACTATAGTGGTTCAGTGGATCAACCTTTTTGCGCACCGTGTTCCGTCAGCGTGGCTCATAAGTGTCAATCTTATGAACAGGGTAATCTATCTGACAGCCGTTATAGCTCTGGTTAGACATGCCACACGATCTGTATTGCCAGTGCAAGTGAGACATTTGGCGAACGGCCTTTTTTTTTTTTTTTTGCTTTTTCTTTTGTGCATCCTTCCTCTGCATGTGGTTGGATGTGAGGAGCAGCTGCACTGGATCGCCCGAGTGATCGTCGTCTGCTGCAGGTCAAATCAAGACACTATCTGGAATCATGAATGACGTTGACCATCTACTAGGCAACCACGGGAGGGCCCAGTTGGTTTGATTAATCGTGATTACTCATGGCTAATAGTTTTTGTTCTTGGAAGTTCCAACGGACGGGATGGAAGTAGATTTGACCCGCTGAGAGACCAGACCGGCGTGGCCGGATAGACATCCGTTCCTGATCGACATCGAGGGTTTTGACAGCTTCTCTCTCTTTCGTTCAATATTCGTGCCAACCCACACATCAAAGTTTCGTGCCGGGGACCACTCCAATTGGCAGGCTAATCGTGGTCGTTCATTCCCCTTAAGCCTCGTATTCCTTCGACCCGTTGTTTATGTACAGGGGAATAGAAATTTTCTGCACCGTTCGTACTACTATCATATCCACCTTGTTCGCAGTTGACTCTATTGCTAAACAAACGTTACTGGTTACCCTTTTATCCTTTCTCATTCTGTCCATCTTGCTTTTCTTTTCTTTCCTTTTCATTTTTTTTTTGGTACCTCTTGCAGTCTCGTAAAGGTTCCCCGCCGCTCGGACTCGTGACGAGGGATTGGACCCAAGAGTGGGACAATATCTTCACAAACCCGCAATAAAAGGAAATAAGGAAATAAGGGAAAACAAAAAAGAAAAAAAAAGGAATAGGTCCCAAATTATCCGAGTACCGACCAATTCAGTGGCGTGGTTATCTGCCGAATCCCGTGAAAATAGTAACCAAGGATTGAAAACGGGGACCATATGGTCCCAGAAGCAAGAACTGGCTCCTGTGGGCTGCCCGTCACTCGAAGACAGAAAAGGATTGGCCCTCGAGGGAAATGAGCACCACTTCCAGGTAGAGGATGGAAATTCCGGGCAGCACTCACATTCCCTCGGAGCCAAACTAAGCGCTCGACTATCTGTTCTCTGGCCTATGGTGGCTGCCCAGATGGGGTAAGGGATCCATTACCCACAGAGGAAGAAATGAATTGTTCGGGGACCATTCCAAGTCTGTGAATCAATGGACCCAAAGACTGAAAGGCTGGAAGTCGGGAGTCGGGAGTCGGGAGTCGGGACATCCATACTTCGAATCCTCGATGCATATTGCACAGACGGAGTATCTACGCGACGGGCAGAAGATCCATCCTACCGTACTTCTGTTCCGCTTTATCTTGGGGCCCACGGTCTCGGGTTGTGGCCCTTTCCAAACTCTAAGTGACTACCTTACTGTCTCATCTCGCACGCCTGTGGCTGGCTTTGAATGAAGTTCATCCCAGGTTACCTCGATCCATGGATGGGGGTTGTATGACGCACAGGTACCTACGTGGCCAGCGATCTGAAACAACATGCCCACTGAGCTCAACTATGGGAAGAGGGGTACTGGCCAGCAGAGTTCTACCGCATGGTAGCATTGGGATGCTTGCTAGAGGGGAGGCCGACTCAACTAAGATCACTAACTAGCTAGGGAGAGGAAGGATGGGGAGAAGAAGAGGAGAACTGGATCAGCTCCCACACTATCGCCCGCGTGACGATCCAATGGGGCCCCCATATCACAAATCCGGTGGCTTGCAGCCTTGGAGCTGGGACATTCCGATGGCGTTCTGAAACCAACACCGAAATAGATTGAAATTAATTTCGGTCCATCAAATCCTCTCGGAAATGGCGACTAATCCACTAAGAGGACACCAGCCAACTCATCGGCCACTTAGTGCGTCCAAGGTAAGAACCTCATAGGGTATACTCTGCCTTAGCTTTGATGCAGGCCAACCGTTGAGGCCACATCATAGGCTTAACACACACGCACTGTCTCTTTGTCTCCTCCCCCCCCGAATCTGACCCTTAACCGCCTCGGGTTGCGTGGCGGAGTCTCTCGAATCCACTAGAGTGATTAAGTCCGAGAAGGCGGGATACTAAAGGATTAGATCGCTCTTTTGGACGAGTCAGACTCTCAGAGTTGTTGTCCAATAGTACTTCTCACTAGTCTCGTATGGAAAGGGTAATTGATACGTTAAACCCGAGGCAATCATGGACCATATGGTATGATAATGGGCTAGGTAAGGGGAGAGGGTCCGCTGGCGATATACACAGCCATCCCAATAAAGTATAACGTGATCTGCAGTTATTCCACGATGGAGTCCTACAAGGCCATCGCCCGCAAGGCCAGTCTCAGGCTGATTCAGCATCGGACAGATCTTAGCTTAGCTCCGACTTAAGACTAACGGCCATAAAATAATTCAGTGAACTTTCAATTTGGGAGACGTTATGGCTGAGCCCCGGTATCAATCACCGTGGAAAAAAGTCTACGAGTCATGCTCAGAGCTTCATTCAAACGAATGAAAAAAAAAGATTTAATCACAGGGCGTTCACCTGGAATCTTTTTACATTAGCACGTCCAGAAATCACATATGTACAAGTAACCATACCGCCAGATCCTTCCTATCATCCAATGCTTAACTGAAACCACAAAGTATTGTCGCGAGGAAGACAGCCGTGACGAGTCATCTTAGACCAGACCGCTTCTTTTCATCTTTCCTTTTTGTTTGCCCCTTCTTGTGGCAACCTTTATGCCTCTGTCGATCCACGTTTCTTTTCCTGTCTTATCTCATCGATTGTAAGCTGTACCCCTACAATCACAACCTCCCATTCAACGGCGTGAACCTTTTCTTCGAAATGTTCAAGGTTTTCATCCTCTCCTTTGACAAATGGAATCTCCCGTACGACGATAGGGGTGCCCATATCAACCTCCGAGATCACCTTGTGGATCATTACCCCTGTCTTGTCAATCTTTCCTTCTAACCAGGCGGTATGAGCCCGCTCAATTGCATGCTGCAAGGGTTTTTCAAGTTAACCATATCATTCCTCGAGGAGAATAGGGGGGTGGGGATCTCCACAGCTCAAGTTGAAGTCGTTGGGAAGAATGCAAGCAAGGGGAAAAGATAAAACAAAACATACCGCTCCATTAAAGGCCCCCGGCAATGCAGGGTGAAGGTTAATGATCTTAACCTTCGCTGCCTCTAGTGGTTCCAAGAACCTCGGGGAGAGCACATGCATGAACCCCAGACAAGCCACCATATCCGGGCTGTCAGCCAGGACCAACCGCGCCAGCTCTGCATCATATTCCTCCCGGGCCGCCTGGATACCCTCTGGTGTCGCAGGGTGCTGCTTCTTGTATTTCACCAGGTTGTGATATTGTGTAGGGATGTTCACACGCCGAGCACGCTCGAGTCCAAATGCGTCTTTGCGGTTCGATAAGACGCGAACAATGTTCACCGAAAGTTTTCCCGCGATTTGCTGGTCGATTACGGTCTGGAGGTTTGAGCCATTGCCGGATATCAGCACAGTGAGTCGAATCGGTGTCTCCATCTTGAAATATGATGTAAGAGGGGTTTGAGCTGGTGCAATGGAGAATAGGAAGAGTGCTGTTGTCCGGACTGCCGATAAGAGCTCAGAAAGTTCCTGCTAGCGTATTTCTGCCCGACTCAATTGATTCAGGGAAATGAGATCAGGTAAGTAAAACTGGTCAATCAGACCGAGACAGCTTACACGCGATAGAAAAGAGTCACCTCGGAGCAAAAAAAAAAAAAGCTTAATCTTTCCTCCCAACAACTGGAGAGGGTCGATAGATTGATAAATAGATATGATTATGGTGGGGTTGAGCAAAGATGTGGGCTGAGTCAGCGGCTTGATGAAGAGGGGCAACATTTCGGTTTCCAGTCGACGCATGCGGGGCATTGTGATTACTACGTACTACATTGGTAGGTTCAGTACTCTACGTAGTCCGTACTGATATTGAAAATGGAATGCCTCATACCATATATTATGCGAACCAAAGGCAACATATATCTGATCTAATGATCCGTAAATGAATGTATTCATATATAGTTGGTCCCTCACTACTTACTAGTTAGTGTCAAACCCGGTTTCGAGCCTCTCAGATAATACTATCTATCCCGAGATATCTAACCATAGCTTTAAGAGTCGATCAGCACGACTACTACTGCTGGTACGATCCAAGCGGCCAGCTTCAATTTTATGGTCTGTGCTATGTCTTACCTCAGTAATACTGGAACAGCAATGTCTTATACACCAAGTACGATAAAATACCATACATCTCTTACTCTACCGTACCACTCGAGACGTTACCGCTACATAGAAGTACTACTAGCAGTTTTATAGTAGAGATTCCAATATTTTATACCCTGTCACATCAAAAGCGTGCAAGACACATAGATGATTAGCCCGGTGTTCTGGCGATGTGATGAGACAATCCTGCGCCATTCTATCCATTGTCTCACCATCCTGTCTTTATCAGTCCCAATATCACGGCCAAAATTAAAAGCAAAAGGAAAATGGTACGGTCCATGAATGGAGTAAATAGGAAATAGAAGGGGAAAAAATGCTGTAATGGATATCCTCGATGAAAACAAAAAAAAAAGTTCGTTAAGCTATGGAGTGTACGCTTCATGCAAATCTTTGGTGGTATTCAATGCAATGGGTGGCAGAGGGACAGATGGTGGTCTTTAATGTGGGCAGAAAAACGGCAATCAGGCGGATGACAGGTTTTCTGGGGTGGGTTCTGCATTCGATGACTCGGCTACGCCCTGACCTCTACATAGGGGGCAAGAATTGCGACCAGTTGTCAACCACTACAATATATGTTAGTTTTGCGGGAAGGGCTCAATGTAAACGCATCAACGAACCTGATCTATGCAATCTCGGTGGAATACATGCGCGCATTTGGTCAGTTGCCGGAGCTCTTCAGCAGCTTCATAATCGCTAAGACAAATTAAGCATCGATCCCCATCGGGAATTTGAATGGCGCCAGCACCATCCAGGGCTTCCGCGACAAGAGAGCCACCGTATTCTACCAGATGATATACTCCACCGGCCGAAGTGAGATCCTCCTGAGTGGCAACCGGAGGCTTCACTGGGCCGAGGAGAGAAGAGAGTAGTATCATGTCTTCATACGTTGGGTTCTGGTGTTTTAAGTTAGCTTAGATTCTATCGGCAGGGAGGAGAACATGTCATCCTTACATCGGTGAAGAGGCTTGGTGTCGCAAACGCAGGGTGGTTTTCTGAAAGGTTTGTTCCCACAACATAGATTAACCAGCTTCTACCTGCAGGAGATGGGGCATTGTCCGGTTCGACAACACCATTACGCCGGATCGCACCAGCGCCTAGGTCTCGATGGCGGACATACTCGGAATCACTACGACGTCGCTGACGAGACGTATTCAATGGAATGTTACCATCAGCAGGTTCAACCGGGGGCTGCATAATCCGGTGCTCGTCCAGTTGCGGCAAGGTGCTTGGAGACATCACTGATGCAGAAGATGGTCTTCGGCTTGGAGTTGAAGCACCCGATGACACGGCTGACAACCCAGGTTCAGCAGGCGTCGATGGTGGAGGGTGAGGGCCAGGAGGGCTTTCAGAGATGATAGAAGGGAGGGATGAGAGGGGCCCACGACTCCCGGTATCAGATAGCCTCCTTGACGGGCTTTGGCGTCCGATCTGCAGGGGAATTTCCTCATTATTAGGTGTAGCACTAGGAACTCCAGTTTGATGCCGACTAGGTATGAACCTTGGTCGTCCTTCAGCGCGTGGCGTGAGATTAGGAACGTTATCTGGATTCCGTGGGAGACTTCCCGGTGATAAGAACGGTAGGCGGAGCAGGGTATCCAATCCAGGGCCAGGACCTGTATTCTGCTGGTCACTGCCGGGATTATTGCCTGACGGGACAGATCTGACTCCCACAACAACCAGGGTAACAGTACGCCCTTCGGGCCCATCTGCAGGGTTCTCAACATTCATCTCGTCTGCGCCATTTTCTAGAGCATTCGTGGTTGTTGCGGATCGGTTTGGCGTTGCTGGAGGCCTTGCACCATCTGAATTTGCGAATCGGAACACCCGTAAGAAATTGACCGGGGTGGGCGCTCCATTGTCCCCAGAAGCGGGTTGACCATCGGGTGCTGTCTGCGCAGATGTAGCGTGTTGTAAGCTTTGTATAAAGTTTTCTAGCGAATTGTCGAGACCTTCATTGCCAAGGGATTGAATATTAGGCATTACTGGACCTGTTGTGCCAGAAAGCTGGGCAGCAATGGCAGCGGCCGCCAGTTGAAGGACACGCGAGAGCGGTGTCTGCTCCTCCCGCCGCAGGACTCTAGACGGGCGTGCTCGCAATAGATTTGGGAGATGTCGCAAGCCAGTTTGGCTTTGTCCAGACTGCAAAGACATGGGGGAGGTGGGGCGGTTGTTTCCTATGGCAGGTTCGACGGAATCAAGCTCATGGGGCTCATCAAAGTCCATCCGGCTACTCATTGGCCTTGGTTGGGGGAGGAATGTACCCGAAGTATCGCTAGGTGTTGGTCCCATCGAATGGCGCACATCTCCAACGCCATGATCAGACATGTTTGTAGATGGTTGGCCAAACATCTGCGTGATCGGACCTGAAATTGAGTTCCTAACACGGTGCAGCCGAGAACTTCGGCGCCAAGTGCTTCTAGTTGTCTCCGGTGTATGATCCGAGGTAGGGTCGAAAAAAGTAGGAGAGTGGAGAGGATCTGAAAGTAGTCCTGGGTCGCTGCGTGGAATGAAATAGGGACCACGGGCTGAGCGTCGTCTAGAGATGCCTCTTGAGCTAAGCGAGCTAAACGGACTAAAACGACTACTGGTATGAGTGACCTCTGATCTTGGTATCGACCTCGATACGATTCCGTGTCGATGAGCATGACCCTCAGCAGGCGTTTCCTCTTCACTATTAAGAAGACCGCGAATAACCGAATTTGGCAGAATCCTAGACCCCAGCCTTGACATCGTGGACTGTCTTCTTGCCGCCATGCGGGCGAAAATCGCAGACCGATATTCTCGCTGAGTCGGCTCATACTGTGGTCCATTTTCCTGAATGCTTCCCATGTGTCCTATACCACTCGATTGCTCCTCGGCCGGTCGCCATGTCTCCCATCCTGAGCTGGTTTGATCTGGTAGCATATCGCCATTATCCGCCCCCGGTTGGGGCCTAGACGCCCCGTTTTGCTCCAAGTTGTGATCGTTGTTCATGTCCCTATCCCTATCTCTATTGCGATGACCACGGTGTATGAATGACAGACGATTCGAAGGGCTATTGTGGCGTTGATGTGTAGAGGAGGATTGTCCCATAGTAACAGAATGAATGGTCAGGGCGTGGCACTGTTATTTATAAACCGCCTAGTATTGCCATCGGCATTTGATGACTAAAGAAACACAACTCAACATTAGTAAGATGAAAATAACCGCATTCACTGTTGAGAGGCAACAAGCTCGAGAGACAGTAAAGGAGTGAGGTAAGAGGAGGGATAGATGGAAGATCGAACAATTGTCAAGGTAAACATGTTCGCGGAATCCCCGGCAGCACATAATCACCGCGAACTTCCGGTACTGGGGAGTTCCAACCACACCATATTGGTTCAACAAAGGCAAGTACCACATACCATTGGACGGTTTAAGCTGCAAACATGGGAGTATAGTATGGTGCCGTGAAAGGACTGTCGATACAAAGTCGGCAATGGAAATTAGGCAGTCAGGGAGAGTTAAAGAGAAACGTTAGGTACGTTGTAGTGCTAGGTGGTCGGCACCTGGAGGGCTCTTAGTACATAATATTATAGGCAGTATTGTGAATTAAAACGAGGGCGACGGCAAGAACGAGGGGTGGGGAGGGATGATGGTGGTGGTAGTGGATGATGATGATGATGATGATGACAATGGGCTGGATTTATTGATAACGGCCGCGCCAGAATCGGCGTGGTGGTCTTCAGGGTGCTTTGGTTAAGGCGGGTCGAAGCTAGCCCGTGACTTTCTTGGCTGAGGGATTTGTATCCTAGTAATCGAGTAAGGTGGCAGTTGTGTTACAATACATTACACATCTGCCGGGAGCGTGCATACCTGATTGTTTTCTTGGCCGAAAGCGCACAGGAGAGAACAACCATTCGAGGCTCTCTCTTGGACGTTCAGGTAGTCGCTATTGGATCTACGGTAGCAAGTCGACTCAAGGTAAGATAAAGCCCAAGTCTACTACTAGTATCTATAGTATATAGTATATAGTGGATGTAGACACCGGTACAGACATACAGTATTTCAATGAATCCTCCAGAGGACAGAGCACTAGTAGTACTAGTAAGGTACTAGGTATCAACTACTAGTTGGCAACTCTGTCAACGTCCATATTGAATGGACTGTAGGTCCTTACACCTGATGAAGTAGGCGGTACTGTCAGGATCAACACCGAGTGGAGCCCGAGGTTTGATGCCTTGACACCTCAAGATAAGTGTTGCAGGAGCACATTTTATTAGAGCTTAGATTCAGCCATTATGTCATTTTAATTTTACTCTTCCCCGCTTCTACCACATTCCTCTTGAGTGGCAAGGTGTGAGCTAGGGCCAGCAGGCTAATAGGCCTTCTAATACACAGACACGAGGCTACGGAGTATAAAGGGCGAAGGATGAGGCGAGCGGAAATAGAATTGGACGGTCATAGGCCAGGCGGTCAGAGATGGCATAACTGGTAGGCCGATCTCAGGCTAGCACATTGTATTTTATTACCTGTTGTATATTTAGGGTATCTTTATACGCTGATAATATAATTTAAACCTTTGGTTGAATCTAAAAGGCCGTTTTAACATAGTACTATATCGTTCTCTACTTGTAACCTCTTTATAGATCGAAGCTTTGCCTCACTACAGAAGCCAGAAGAGACCGCTGCAGGGGTATTACCAATAGAATGTTAGTCTACAGTACCATTGTGGGTCCTCCCTCAAAAATCGGCCCACTACTCCGTACTAGTAGTAGGATCCGTGTAGCTGAACACTGCGTGTAATTCTTGCTTCACTGCGCAATCTTTGCTACTCTTGAGGCAAAACAATTGCGACGGCTGCAGTCGCTGAGCCGAGAACGTAATTTACGGTCATTATATCTCAAACCCTACTACCAAACGACATTCTTGCTTGGTGATACGGCTAAAGAGCGAGGGAGCTATGTTTAAGAGATAATTAATTCTCGATATATGACCAATACATCCATGGGCAGTGGCCCAAGCATTCAGACCATAGATTACTCGTCTCTTAATCGCTGATGGCATCTGATCCCTCAGCATCTGCCTTCTCATTGCCAGTTCCATCATGGCAACACCCTCAAAGTGCGCGCACTGCCCATTATGAGTCGAGGAAGCGCAAAAAATACCATGATGGCTGGGGCACTGAGGACGATGCCTTCGAAGGCGAAACGACTGATGCCGGATCTGAAATCGCACCTTCCGGGACATCAATAATTTTGTCACCAGAAGAAGCACACCAATATCGCATAGCTGGTCTATCTTTCGACAAAGAACTACCCGGGGAATATTTCCCACATGGTCCTGCCAGAGATGAAGCTGCTAGCAACCTGAGGACATATAACGTTATGAAAGAATTGGCGTCAATGAAACCACCGATTTACCCACCACAGTCTGCAGCCTATCAGGGCAACCTTCGTCTGCAACATCTTGCTGTCCTCTCTTCTATTTTGCATCGTTGTCTTCTTAATAGAGACTTCATCCGTGCTGGAAGGGCCTGGGGCTTAATCCTTCGTGAGGAGTTTCAAGGAAGCCAAATCGATGCACGCACTGAAGGGAGATGGGGTATTGGGGCTGAAATATTGCTCCGTCGAGACTGCCAGCTTTCGGATACCACCTCAGGACCTACGGGAGTTGTCAAAACTGGCCAAAGGACAGAAGTTTCTAAGCTTTATTTTACAAGAAAAGGATTCGAAGCTGCCAAACAATACTACGAAAGGCTCGTGGTCCAGTATCCATTTCGGAAAGTTGCTCCGGACTTTACGAGTTCTTTACATTTTTATCCAGCCATGTTCGGGCTTTGGGTTTATGTCACACAGGAGGAGAGCAATGCTGCTCGCAAAGATATTCGAAATAGCCAAGGACCTGCAAGCAAGGAGAACTTGGACGATGCGGCATCTGATCTAGATAGTATCGATGGCTCAAGTCAAGAAACACAGAGCCTCGTCGCAGAAATTAGGGCAATTGAGCTACACGAAGCCCAGAAGATTGCCACACGAATGGATGAAGTTCTTGTCTCTCCCCCATATTCGGATTCTCCCGAGCTACTAGAACTTAGAGGCATGGTTTCTCTTTGGATTGGCGACCTTTTTATCTCCTCTTTGGCCCATCGTATGAAGGATACTGACGAGTTTGACGACAGCGACTTGATTTCGGGAGAAGACTTTCAAGACTCGATCCAGGCCAGGCGGGAGCAGCGACTTGCCAATGAGAAGAGACAGTCTGAGGTAGAAAAAGCTCACGATTTTTTTCAAAAAGCAAAGCAACGTGGCAAAGGGATGACCTCGACACTGGAGGATCTGCACCTTAACGACAATGTTTTCCTCGATGAATAAGCAAAATGTTTGTACACAGACAGAATCAGAATTGTATAGTAGAGACGTGGGTCCAGTATGAGTTACTACACAACTCAATTATTAACTCTTTATCATGCATTGACAATTCGTACAGCCGTATATTTATAATTTTATCCAGCTCTATTTAAAATACCTGAAAAGAAGGCTAAAGTTATCCCACGCGCCACACGTGACCTCGTGGATGCCTCGCGTGTGCCTGAAAGGCAAAGTTAAGGTAACGCGTCCACCACTGAGCAAGGCCGTTATTTATCCATGGCGACATGATTGACCCCACTGCAACCACTGGTAGATTAATTGTGTCCTGAGTGGAGAACCCCTAGTATAATGAAATTGTCTCTGATTTCCTGTCCCTAATTTGCATGTTTTAAATCCGCTATTCATTCCACATCTCATCTCAGCCACAATGGGTGTCGGAGATTATGTACATTCAAAAGAAGTCGGTCAACACAGACCGCCCAAACTTGATGTCTCCCATCAATCACGGCAGCAGATAGCTGAACAGGCAAGAGTTGAAGTTCCGATACCAAGATTGGTTGCGCCTACACCCCTACCAATCAATAAACCATCCCAGTTTGAGCACTACGGTGGCCCGCCCGCTCCGGGGGCGTCGTATGCACCAAATGAGAATGGCGCGAAGAAGGACATGTTTGACACAGATGTGGAAGGTGTTGATGACTCCACCATTGCAGCAACGAGTGTTGTTGGCGTTGAAGATGTTCCATACCGATTCTCGCCTGCTCGACACCAAGGCGTTGAGGCGAACTCTCTACATCAATCCCAACAAACACGCCGCCCTTTCGACTCTCAGTGGTATGATCATTTCGGGGATAGAGTCATGAAACAGACCGTATTCGACCTAGACGAAATCGACAATCAAAGTCAACTAACATCAGTGGCGGGCGATGATGAGGCCTCCGACGGAACCAATGAATCGGTGGTTCCTATCAGAAAGCGCCTCAGTGATGAGCCTCTTAGTAAACGTCTACAGAACTTCTGGAATGCTGGCCGAAAGACATACCAACAGCCAGAAAACCAAGTCCATGTGGAGGCATCAAAAATCCCAACTTTCAACCGGTCGACACAGGACCCCAAACGGACTAGTACTGCACCTAGGAAGGTTAC
Organism: Aspergillus bertholletiae; assembly: GCA_009193595.1. NCBI lineage: Eukaryota > Fungi > Ascomycota > Eurotiomycetes > Eurotiales > Aspergillaceae > Aspergillus > Aspergillus bertholletiae. The sequence goes on along the minus strand of ML736445.1, from coordinate 8,585 downwards.
ACTCCCTCCTAATACGAGTACAACCCCGAGGACAAGGTTCAGCCCACCAAAGCCTACTCTTCTGGAACAATTAGACTTGACCCCTACACGTCGTACCCCTGGTCCTCGGTTGCAATCATCCCAAAGAATCACGAGCATTGAAACGTCAGACTCCGCGGAAAATGCTGGCCTCGGGTTCTTTTCAAGCAGTTACGGAAGGCGTGATAGTTTACAATCAATAACCGCTTTTGACGTGACGAATATTGATGCCCTTAATGATGATGATGACCCTATCAATGATCCTTTCTCCAGACGTCTCTCAGTTCAGCGTATTAGTCCGGATCAGCACAATCCAAAGAAGCGTCATATTGAACCAGACTATCCGCCAGATATACTCTATCAGAAGTCATTCACCGATCTCCAGGCGGAACCTTTCGACCACATCCCAGCAGCCACCCCATCGCCGAACGCAAATCAGGAAACGCAACCTAACCCGGAAGACAAAATCCCGTATCTTATGGATCTTTCGGATGCCGATCGTCGGACCTATTTCTCCAATCTATCAATGGACGAATGGGAGGATTGTGGCGATCAATTAATTGACCAATTCACTCAGATGCTCAACAAGATGAAGGAGCTGCGTCATGCGCGGCGAAAAACGGCTGCTATGTTCGAAGCTGAGATCAGGAGAAGGCATGAGAGTGTCGAAGAACAATCTTCTGATCTTTCTAAAAAGCTAGATGAAATGAGGACAGGTGGTGCTGAGGTGCTACGTGGTCGCACTCCGTGAAATGTATTCTGCCTCTGGTTTTATTTATGCTGCAACGTATTCTGATCCTGGAGATTTGTTGAGTACGACAGCAGTTCTTCATATTCACTTGTGTATACGCATCTTCACATATCCCAATATTATCAGGGGAGTCTTAAGCATATTGAGGGGTTTTATATTGCATTTAGCTAATATCGGGGGTGCCATGTTTTAGCAAAGGTATTCGTAGTGTTAGTACTGTACGAAATGAATATTTAGATCACACAGGATATATTTAAGTTGCAGTCAATGCCAATTACTTACATCCTCGTGAAATGATTCAACGTGATAAATCGAAAGACGGAACGCCACCAGAAATCTATAAATTGGAACTCGCAACGCTATGATGATGCAAAAAAAAAAAAAAGACAAACAAGAGAGAAGAAAACGGAAGATCAAACTATTAAAAGAAAGAAGCGACAAGAACAAGGTTAGGCTAGAAATTCGCTCTTCATTTTAAATTCGAACTCTGCTTTAACAAGACTGCGGCGATCCTTTTGTAATCTTCAAGTAGGATGGTTACATCTCCAATCGTGAGATCGCTCGCATGCGCTGTCTGAAGGAAACGCTGAATTGGTGGGTCGATCTTAGACATAGCGGTGGTCATGTGTGAAGACATTTCTCTTGGGAGAGAAGGGCTCTTTGTAGAGGGAGATGGGGTGGAATGGACTCCGGTTCCATCTGGGGTAGCACGGCCGAAGCTCCTAATCATGCCAGGGATATGATTAAGGGGATTGAGTGTATTTCCAAAGTTCCGCATCGATTCCAAAGGTGTCGGGGCCAGAGAAGATGAGCTCGCTGGGGAGCTCTGGGGCATACTAGATGGCGGTTCATCTCTCAAAGGGGTTGAGCCAATGTTAGTCCTGTTGGAACTTCCTTGCGTTCTGACGCTGTCCGTGCTTCGGTCGCGTGGGGTTCTCTGCCCACTAACTAGGCCTAAGAAAGTTTCTTCTGCCTTCGAGCCGATACGTCTGAGATGAGGCCGGTCGTTGGGGGCCTCTCTCATTGACCTGAATTCTTGGCCCGGGGTGCTGGTATCTGTAGAGGATGGGGACGTGACCAGGCGTCTGGCTTCTGCCAGTGTTTTCGGTACTATCGGATTACCTCCATCCTTGCCAGCGTGTTGGCTCGATTGTAATTCCTTGAGGCGACCGAAAAGAAAACTGAAACTGCTGTCCAATGTTGCACCTATGTTTTTTAGGCTCTGGTCTGCGGTATTTCGTACAGCATCGTTCGCTGCACCGAAGACTTTTGATGGAGGTTGAAACAGGTTATTCAAACGTTGCTGCGTTGATGCAGACTGAGACCTGGGCAACGTATAGGAGGCGGGTTCCTTGCCGGTGGACTTTGAGAACTCCGCAGAAGTTGACACCGCTGTAAGGGATGAAGATGGTTCATCCTTTGTAGGCTGCCGATGATCGCCCTTTTCTATGGCTGGTGCAGGTTCGCAGCTAGAAGCTTTCGTCTGACCTTCCGGTACTTGGTCGGCACGTAGCTCAGAAAGTTCCACATTTTCCAAAAAGCTAATTGCTGCTTCGAGGTTAGTCAAACAATACGCAGTTTCGCCATCAATTTTATTTGATGATCGAAATCTCTGTATGAACAGTAAGTTGCTTATGACGTTAATGCCTTCCGGTGGGGAGGAGATAAGTGAGTATATTAAAGTAGGTAGGATCTCATCAGCGGAGGACGAAGAAGGGAGTAGCTTGGTTAAGGCATCAACTATCGCTTTATGGGCGGCGGCAAGATGCCGAAGCTTCCCTAATGGACATTTCGCTTCGTTCATTTTGTTCAGATAGTCTCTGGCAATAGATAAGCCCTCATCAGCCTCTTTCTGCTTTTCCTCATCGATTGAAGATGTGTCGACATCAACTCCAAGGTCATTCAAGTTTATTCCGACTAAGAGTAATGTGGCTGTTTTTGAACGTAACTTCTCGTCTCTAACTTCATCCAGTGTACTTTTATGTCGCCATATTTTGTCGTAGATACTCTCACAAGCCCTTCGTTCCACAGCTTCTTCCAAAGCGACACGTTTAGACGCAAGCATTTTCCGGGCAATTCGCTTTTCTGTGACTTCTGACGCTGTTAACATCTGCCGGCTGGTTTCAACGCGCTTGCTCTTCGATTTCGGCGGAGGCTGTGGTGATGGATCACGATTTATACGGGAAGCGAGGGCGGATATATGTGTAGCTATATGGGATTCTGCTCGGACATAAAAATCTTGGTAAAGTAGAGAGATTTTCTCGATCGTCGGTGGTGAGCTGTGTACTTTGGCACTTAAGGAGTTGACAAATCTGACAAGTGACATTGTCAGCAATTGATAACACCGCTGATTAAACAGAGCGAGCGTTCACCCTACCGGTCAGTTAGACTTATTAGCTCTATTGGCAACTCCTCTGATTGTTCCTCCGCATTCTGTGATAGCATTGAAACCTCCTCGCCTTGTCCATCATCTTCAATTCCCAGCTCCGACGCACCTGCTTTTTCAAACAGGTCGGGGCCCGTCTCCTGGTCTTCTTCGGCTGGCGACAATGGTAAGGGGTGTGCATCAGACTCGACATGCTCCGGTGTCGCTACAGACTGAAAAGTTTTAGACCTCGAACGAATGAAAAGGCTCGCCTCTGAAGTATCCATCCTGGGAAACGAGCGAGCCGTATGCAAACGAGGCTTTCCAGAACCATTTTCAGTAGGATCAAAAGACATGGCTATGATAGATAAGTATATCGGTTCCTAAGCTGGTTGAAATATGCTGTGGTATGCTGCGATAAGGTCTTAGAGGAGTTAAATTAGCTGGCTCGTGCAGGTTGCGCAATTATCTTGCGCCACTGTTTATCAATAGATAACACCTAAACCGACGTGAAAGAGATTGGCACCGGAGATGAAGTAGCACAAATTTGGTGGGAATAAGTTTTATTCATGTAGGCCAATCATACTTCTAGCAAAGCCCGGAGACGATCAAGGTGTTTGGGGAAGAAAGTGATAGTAAAGAGTGTAGATGCGGAGTAGGTTCTGATAGAGGAGTAGGTATCAACTGCGACAAGGCATGATTGAACAACCATCACGCGTTCTCGGCCCAATCACGTGGGATATTTCTATGCTAAGTGATAGATAATCTAACCAGATATAGCTAGACTGTTGTATCACTTGTACGTAAAACGTTATGCTTTATTGTTATATTTAGACTAGTGTAGTGCACTTGACTATATTTTAGAAGGTGGGCCCCGTCTCTCCGCACTGCGTCACGCCGCCGCCTCACCGCCCAGGGTAATCGGTCATTCGCTGATAAGGTCGACTGCTCCAAAGTCATCCCCCAACATCTGTGATCATCTCTATATTACTATGGAATTTCTCCGAGGTTGAAGTGAAAGGCACCTTTTAACGAATATGATTATTTCAAATGCCCTTTTGGGCGTGGCCCTCCTCCCCAGTACAGCTTTCGGCTTAGGGTCTGTATACTTCGGATCCCGAGGATCACCCTTGATCCCTCCACAGGTCCCCTTAGCTGAGCCTCCTGCACTTTCCAGCACCCATGAATTTGTAGGTGCTTCATGCGAGTCATTTTACATATATATGTCCAGTTTTCAATAGACTGACACCAACACAGACGCTTCGCCACATCTTTCGTCGCGGAGCATATGAACAACCAGATCTCCACCAGAGGCTCGACATCAAACCGCATACCCGCCTCCGGGCTGTTTCAGAGGATGGCGTCGAAGAGGGACCCGTTGTCTTAGACTCCCCATTAGTGGCTTCATCACGTCCTATTAGCATCGAACGGCTGGCAGATCGACATCCTTCAAATATCGAGGCATATTTGATGGCAGCTAGGTCGTCTGGGTCAGCTGTTATACTCTCCCCATCGGCGTGGGTCATGGATACATTGGCCGGTCCCGATATTACGCAGAAAGAAAGTGTTCTTACGTTTGCCCAAATGACGGCGAATGATTATATTGAGGAGCCAGGCACTGAGGACTGGCAGGATGTTCATGGTCGTTTCAATTACTCATCGAGCTTTGGCTGGAGAAGCGACGGGTTGAGAGGTCATATCTATGCTGACAAGACAAACGGCACTATTGTTATATCTCTCAAAGGAACTTCGCCGGCTCTCTTTGATGGTGCAGGTACGACTACCAATGATAAACTGAATGATAACCTATTCTTTAGCTGCTGTTGTGGGCAGGGTGGCTCGTACCTCTGGCGGCAAGTATGCGATTGTCAGACATCCGCATATAAGGCCAACTTGACTTGCATAACTGAAGCCATGAATGATGAAAACCGGTACTACCGTGCGGCACTGGATCTCTACTCAAATGTTACTGAGCTTTATCCGGAGGCAAATGTTTGGCTGACTGGCCACTCCTTGGGCGGTGCAATGTCCAGTTTGCTTGGTTTGACATATGGACTTCCTGTTGTCACATTTGAAGCTGTCCCTGAGGCACTACCTGCAGCTCGCTTAGGTCTCCCCAGCCCGCCAGGATATGACCCCAAACATCCTCAGTCCAGACGGTATACCGGTGCCTACCACTTCGGGCATACTGCCGATCCCGTTTATATGGGAACCTGCAATGGGGTTAGCTCTGTATGTACGTGGGGAGGCTACGCCATGGAATCAGCATGTCATACGGGCCAAATGTGTGTCTATGATACCGTCGAAGACAAAGGCTGGCGCGTCGGGATTGGGACTCATCGTATTAAAGCTGTGATCTCCGATGTTATCAAGGTATATGACAAGGTCCCGGAATGTGCCGCGGAAGAAGAGTGCTACGACTGCGTGTTGTGGAAATACTTTCGTAGCAATGGCTCTGAAATCACCACCACGAGCTCGACAACGTCCACCACAAGCTCTACAACAATAAGTACCTCAACCTGTAAGACTCCCGGATGGTGGGGCTGTCTTGATGAGAGCACAACTACGACAACTACAACAACATCGACATCAACGTCCACATCAACATCAACCTGTAAGACACCAGGTTGGTTTGGCTGCAAAGATCCGACCACTACAACAAGCGCGACCGCCGTACCGTCTCCCACAACCACCACGCCTGCCATGACCTCGTCAACGTGCAAGACACCCGGCTGGTTTGGGTGCAACGACCCCACTTCTACTTCAACAGTTCCCCAAACGGCACCCCCAACCCTGACTCAAACATGCCTCACTCCTGGATACGTCTGGGGCTGCTGGGACACCGTAACGACTAGTAGTCACCCCATGACAACACCGCCCTGATCGGACATACATATAGCGCACCCTTATCTGCGCTGCACATAGACACTGAAGAAAGTTAGGACTCTGCATCCAAATTGCGAGCTAAACTGACATATAGAAACTCTTAACATTTCCACATCATAAAACGACACGACTAACTACGATATTTGCTCTCTTGCCCCTTAAACATAGCGAGTTTCAGGTGTTTCTGGTTGACAGATCGGGGACTATTCTTATTATTTATCATTGCTTTGGATACGCTTGGATTCCGGGTTGCATTGGCTTGTTTTCATTTTCACTTTTCTTTTTTGGACTACATTGTATGCAGGATCGCATATTGTTATTGGTTGTATTGTAGGAAGTTTATATATATACTGCCTTGTCTTTTGGCATTTATCATTAGAGTTCTTTAAGTATACGTCTTTTTCTCCTTGGCCATGAAAAACTAACATATAGTCAGTAAGAGTACAAGAGCTACATATGCAGACACTGCAATAAGCGGTTCCATTCGAGGCAATCTGGTAAGAAGCGCACAAGAGAGCCAGTTAGAAAAAAAAAAGGAGAGAAGAGCCGAGACTTTATTCCCACTCCAATAACCTGGACGAGACAAACAATAAGCCAAAAAGAATAAAAAAAAAAAAAATAGAGAAGTGTAGTTTATAATTTAGTTCGTTCACTCATACTACTAATATTTTAATCAAACTGAGCTGCTAGGTGGATAGTACAAAAATGAGATAATAGTTGAATTACAGACGGGCAGTCTTGGTAGCATTCGCCTCGGTAGCCCTCTCGAGGCGGGCACCCAAGTCCTTGTTGACGCGGGTGAACATCACGTAGGTGGCCTTGCGGACGCGCTCGTGAGCGTTGCACAGGTGAACGGAGATGTTGTGGATGAGGGCATCCTGCTGGCCGGGCTGGCGGCCCAGGACCTGCCAGAGACCGTTGGCCTGGACGTAGTCCTCCGACGTGACGGGGAGCTGCTCGGTGACGACGGAGCCAGACCACTTCTCGTGCTCCTGGCTAGCCTTGACGGGCTTGTACTCGTAGGGGCGGAAGGTGGATGGGTAGTTGGGGTTGGCACCGTAGTTGCCGTGCACGTTCATGTAGCCGTCACGCTGCCAGGGGGCGAAGGCACGCATGGGGCAGTTGACGGGGATCTGTTCGTAGTTGCCGCCGAGACGGTGGCGGTGGGTGTCGGGGTAGGAGAAGAGACGAGACTGCAGCACGGGGTCGGCGGAGGCCTCGACACCGGGAACCATGTGCGAGGGAGAGAAGGCCGCCTGCTCGACTTCGGCGAAGTAGTTCTCGGGGTTCTTGTTAAGGGTGAACTTGCCGAAGCGGCGCAGAGGCACCTCAGCCTGGGGCCAGACCTTGGTCAGGTCAAAAACGTTCCAGCGGAACTTCTCGGCTTGCTCAGGGCTCAAGGTCTGGACGTAGACGGTCCAGGAGGGGTTCTCGCCACGCTGAATAGCGTTGAACAGGTCCTGGGTGTGCCAGTCGGGGTTCTCGGAGGCCAAACGGCCGGCCTCCTCATTGTTCATGGTCTTGCTGCCCTGATCGGTCTTTAGGTGAATCTGGACGTAGTTGAAAGTGCCATCTGGCTTGATCCACTTGTAGGTGTGGCCAGAGTAGCCGTTCATGTGGCGGTAGGAGTAAGGGGTACCGCGATCGCTGAAGAGATGCATGACCTGATGAACGGCCTCGTGGTGAGTAGAGAGGTAGTCCCAGAACATGGTGGCATCCTTCAAGTTCGTCTGAGGGTTACGCTTCTGGGTGTGGATGAAGATGGGGAACTTGGCAGGGTCACGAAGGAAGAAAACGGGAGTGTTGTTGAACACCCAATCCCAGTTACCCTCATCGGTGTAGAACTTGATGGCGAAGCCACGGGGATCGCGAGCACTGTCGGCAGAACCCTTCTCGCCACCGACGGTGGAGAAACGAGTGAAACACTTGGTCTTCTTGCCAACGGTCTTGAGCATATCGATGACAGTGATGTCGCTGATGTCATCGGTGACCTCGAACTCGCCGTAGGCGCCAGCACCCTTGGCATGAACGACACGCTCTGGGATTCTCTCACGGTCAAAGTGTGCGAGAAGGTCAATCAAATGGAAGTCTTGAAGCAGCAGGGGGCCATTACGGCCAACGCGCTGCGCAGCCTGGGGGTCAAAGACCGGGCAGCCATTGGAGGTGGTGTACACCGGCTTCTCGTTGTAGCGGTAGGTTCCTGTCACGAACGGGCCAATTAGTATCTGTTACGAAGGGAGGGGAACGAAGGAGGCTCGACATACTAGGTTCGTCGTCTTTACCCATGATGAAATCTGGGGAGGAGAGTATGAGATGTAGATGGAGGGAGGGAGAGAGAAAAGAATGATCTGGAAGAATGAAACCAAACAAGTCGGGAGATGGAGAATGCGGGGATTTATATACCCGGAGCTCAAAACGTTCAATGGGGCCAAGCAGGATGGGAAGAGGGGGAAAGAGAACCACAGGTCGAGTCCCTATAAATTGGTTCGCCGAGGACTGGTTAACCATGAAATACAATCAAAAAGAGAAATCATTATTTCTCTTTTTTTTTTTTTTTTTTTTTTT
>ML736444.1:11491-21843 GCA_009193595.1 Aspergillus bertholletiae | reverse complement strand
AGCAGGGGTGCAACCATCTGGACAGGGAGAGGTAGCCCCAGAGGGCCGTCTCTTTAAGGATCAGAGGGCTACAAAGGCCCTAATAGCTTTTCTTGCAGCGACAAAGATTGGATGCTTTCCAGGAGAGGTGACTAAGGAGATAGATAGAATCTCCAGAGATAATCTAAGAGATCTAGGACTAGTGGAGGAAGCAGAGAGTAGGGGGGAAGGGTAGCAAACGGGGTAACCTAGGCATGCCTAGGGGATACCCAACAGACAACGAATACCGAGGAGGGCATAGCCAAATGGCTCTATATAGACGTTAAACTTGATTAAATAAATATCATGCAACCTTCAACAATCTACTACTCGAGCGTTGGCAGTATTGCAGATACAGTATTGCACAGACATTAAAATATGTCAAGAGATTGTAGTTAGGTAGAAGATGCTCAATTGAATATGTATTGTAGAGAGAAGCACTTGCGAAACCAGTCATACATACAATCATATCAATTCTCCGCCTTTTTCTATCACTGAAAGCGCATCATATTTTTAAACACCATCTGTCTTGGTGCGTGGGTGCATGAACAGTAGTTATGTGCTGATGATTGTCCCTTGCTAATGATTATGTGTATTTCAGAACTAACGATCATACTGTACTGTATGATGCCATACCCACTTGTTAGGAGGTAGGCTCGGGGTCCAATACACAAGCTGATTGATCGCTTGAATTCATACGCTTACGAGAAATTGGCTGTAAATCCAGCTCAATTTTCATATCCTGCTCCTAGAAGCTTGAATATATCTATAGATATATTCGCAACTTATGATTGGATACCATTGAGGTATATGAGTTAATACTAACAGAATGGGAGAGCGGATTAGGGTTTAAAAAGAAACTTGGTTTTATTTCAGGGTGGAAGGTGAGATTCCACGTCAGTCTATACCAGAGTTGTTATTAAACTTACCTTGTTGATGTATCCAATGTCCAATATATATGTAGCTGAACTCCGCACATGGTACAAAATAACCATTCATTGTTGATAAGTCGCACGTTTTGTTTGAGCTCAAGAAAGCAGGTCTGATGTATCATGGAATCTCAATTTAAGTATTACTGTAATAGCAGCCATTATTGAACAACCCCATTGTATCTCCTTATGTTTTACAAACGTGGTGGTCTATATATTGTAAAATTCTTTTGGACATGAGATTTCTTCAATCCGCATGGTGTGTTTTAGTATTTTCCCATATGCAAACCTTTCCAATTTCTTCTTATGCGAGTAATTCCGGGCCAATCAACAAGTAGTAGTCCACCTCGGATTCAGTACCATTCCAAATTTTGCTGCGAAGATAGCCGTACGTATATTGAGATGCGATTTGACAACTTTGATACACGGTCTGGGCAGGCTTTATAAGATTTTCACATTTTGTAGAAATGTGGTCCAGATTCTATCATTTGGTGTCAATACACTTCTTCGATCCATTAATAATAGCATTCAACTAACATAATTACAGAACCATATCGATGAATCGTTAAGATAGGATAGACGGGCACAGTTCCCTGCTCTAGCCAGGCAGTATGCATCCTTCTCATCGCGCAAATGATCGATGTTTACGGCAGTGGGATCAATGTAGGCGAGTCCATGCGAAAAATCGCACTTGAGGCTCTCGAACTATATTAATTGAGAGGCATTAATTCAGTATCACAACTTGGACTAGTCCGTCATAGAGGAACTCACCGCACGCTTCCCCGGAGCAGCCGTTCCCTCAAGGGCCGGAGCAGGAAAGTTTGGAGAATCCAGTACCTAATTAACCAAAGCTTAATAATATATCTACGTAATGAGTTGTTTGGTTTCCTTACCATGCTAGCATCCCTGGCAATATTGGGGTAAGCTAGAGCTTCGCAGACCTGCTAATGATTAGAGGGCCAGAGTCTGCTGTGTTCCACATTAAGACTTACAGTTATCGCTAGGATTACCCAAGCTGGTCTGAATTTTCCCCTAAGCATTTCGCTGCCTGACTTCTACGTTATTATTCTCATTGTTCAGGTCTGCTAAATGCCGAGCAGCAGTTGAACCTTTATATCCACATCGGGAAACAGCTCCATTCACGCAAGCTGTAAGATCTAGATGCCTATTTTTTTTTAGGTACTTTGTATACGACGATGATTAATAAAGGCATATTTGAGGCCATCCGTTATAAAGTGGCTTTAGGTAAATGGTAAAAGGGTAATTTACCAAGTAGGTTTGAGGGTTCAGGGAAACTGAATCAAATGATGGCCTGTACTGACCGACTGAAATTTCAAGAATATACGCCACGGTAGATTAGAAGGAGCATTAAAAAGAGTCACAGTTTACATCAATGTAATCAGTTATCTTTTCTTATGTCAACTATCGCTGCCCGGGCATTCAACTGCCCTAGCTTGATCCATAGCCTGTTCAAGATATATATCGGCATACAGCGAAAGGCGAGCTTCAATGCTTTCTATGACAGATGATAGCAAAAATACTAAGTGTATAAGTACATTGAAATGGTCTCTTAAAAGGATATGAGGAATATACAGTTTTAGAAAAAATACCACTCTCAACACTGATGATGTGGCATTTTTTTATTTTGTTTACGGCTGCTGCTACTGCGAGCGCCCATCTGCAACCTAGGGATGCTGCTATAGGAACATGCAACTTTGTCAGAAGTGTCGCCAACATCGAGGTGTCTGTGAGGTCTGTGCTTAAAGGGCAGCAACAGTCCACTTCGATTAAGGAAGAATGTGAAGCTAGGCTCACTGCTGCCTTCCAAGCCTGTAAGCACATCCTGTTCTACAGTAAATGGCCATTGGCTAAATAAAATGTAGGCCAGCAAGGCTTAACGTTTGTTTGCGACGAAATATCCATCCTGATCACGGGCATGCAGCCTGTCAGCAGCTCAGTGACAGTAACGCAAGTGCCAGAATCACGTATGTCTGCTACTGATGCGGGAAATATACCTTTGGAAACAGTTATCAAGGCATCTTCCTCGCAGCTTTCATGCAATGGTCAAACCCCTTCAGCCCACCCCAGCTCAGCTACACAACAAGAAAGTGGGGCTGGTCCTTCTCGGCAGCTTCAAACTCAGGCATCCCCAAGCCCACCGTCCGATGCGCAGACAACAAGAGCGATATCTATAAGTTCATCATATATCCTAACAAACAGCCTGTCCAAAGGTGAAACTGGAACAAGCTCTAACCATGCAACGATGACGCATTCCTCACAATCCCCACACTCCTCGAAATCTCCGCAATCCTTACCCACATCAATGTGTGTTGTGAAGTTGGTGCCCTTCAAATCCGTTACACGCTAGACGATGAGCTGACCAGTTCACAACTTAGAAACGCGGACTTGTCGCGGAGTACATGCTATTGTATGGATGGGAGCATAGTCAAATACTTACCTGGCAGGTGTGATGAGCTTCCTTGATCCGTATGGCTATGACTACAGCGGCCACAATTTACTTTCCATTTGGTTTAATTTAACTTCAAGCTATGAATGGAATTTGGAAGGCAGGGCATTTTAGTCTACTACTTGGTGGCACAGATGCTTTCAACACTTTACTTTGAAAGACTGCCATTCCTAAGTATACTGGATTTCTATGCGGTATCGTTGGTTTCTTTCTCTAGATAGAAAACAAAAATTAGGTATATATGGTTGCTGCCTTGGGCAGAGGCTGCAATTTTACTTTCCAATCCTTTGCCCCTAACTAATTCCCTTTGCTGACATACACGATATTCTATTGGACGCGTCCCTAATCTCCGCTAGTACTGAAATTCCTGGCCACCAGGACATGTATCACACTTTCTTTAGCCCATATTCGCTCAAATTCTTTTTAAAGTCCATATTGTACTTTGAACACATTAGCACTGCCACGAATGATTAATGTAGTAACTACGTATTTACTCCAGCAGATATTACAGTTCTGTTCGCCTCGTTGGCGATTAAGTCGCTCAGAGTGGTCATCCAGAAGATACAAGATGTAACTCGACTATACGACCCACATCGACCAGGGAGTGAGGTTGTATAATGAAGTATCAGGGTGGTACATGTAGCATAAATAGAAGATTTTGTGTACGTAAATCCGATTCAGCTAACATTTCAGGCAAGCCCAACGGTCCTCCTACCGCACTAGAATCCATAGTCTTTAACTTTTCACTAAAAAGATTCGCCCTCATTATTGTACTGTAACGCTATTCCAGTTAAGTTCTTTTAATCTTCCTTCTGATAGTAAGTTACAACTCGATAGCGTCGGTGTTGAACAGTTGCACGCACAGCTTCCGCTATAAACAGACTAGCATCATTTCTATATTAAGGTTTACCCAATTCAGAAAATGCTACTGTAAGTAGCTCGTTTGTACATACATCTTGCAATGGGACTCTAGAATGAGAGGTATGGCTTTTTGGGGGAGTGGGCAGCGGGTATTTTTGTGTGTGTGTGTGTGTGTGTGTGTGTGTGTGTGAGAAAAAAAAAGTAGGCTGATAATTAGCTAGCCTACGCATGTCCACAATTCGGGATAACACCTGGACTGCTGATAGAATGCGTTTGACGCGTATGTTGGGACCAAAAACCACCTCTTTAAATATAGGATCCACTTCCTTTTTTTATTAATTCTGATGCTTCATATTTTTTTTTCGTTATCTTTCCACCAAAAGTTGCTTTCACAATTCATCAAGCGAAATGGATGCATGAATTTCGGACTACAAAATCAAACTTCGGAGACTAGTTGAGCATGTGCCAGTATTTTAAAGTGGGGCTGAATTTTTTTTTGCGGACTTTTTGTTCCCAACTATCTATTTCTGTTATAATTATTAAACGAGAGGTGTTCAACATTTACTCTGAATTATAGACGGTATCTGGACTAAGGTGGGCCTGATCATTAACCAAGGAAATATATCTTCACCATATATGAGGACTACTGTTCAACATGAATGCCTAGTGTGACAATTTTGCCGGTACGCGACGAGTTTTGATTATAGTAAAAAGGAATTAGGCCCTGCAAAACTAAGTTTTAGGAATGAACTTCGAATATAATACTATAAGCACAACTATACAGCGTTCCAAAGATATCCTTATACATTGCGGATTGGTTTAGAAGTATCCCCAGCTTTTTAACCGGCCGCGGGTACCCATGGGCGACTATGGGGTTGAAATCATTCCTCTAGCAGTTACAGATATCCAACTAGTCTACATCTGTCACACCCTAGCTCCTGGCTGTAATATTATGTGTAATTTCCTCAAGTTTGACTAATGATTTGTGAGTCTATTTTGTTGAACAGTTTTGCTAGAATGTGCGTTTTTTTTATGACAGCACAGATCCTCAAGCTTACCGCAGTATTCACGACAGTTATGTTGGTCACTTTTTAGCATTTTTCTTTTTCCTTTTCCCTTCCCTTTTTTTCTTTGTTCTCGGCTCCTTTAACCTTACTACAGAAAGAACAAATAAGGTTGTAGAACTCTCCTGATGATCTTATATCATATAATAATTATGAAGCAAAAGATTGCCGATAATCTCTCTTGCATTGACATATATAACTGCTTATGCCGCTAGAAGAGGCAAGAATTTGATGATAAGTCTTTTCTCATTCGATGATGTGGTCTATAGTCCATCAAAATGCTTTCGGATATCTCCCTTCCACCTCTCCCTATTAATCATATAAAGTTTCTCGAGTATATAAAGTCGCAACCAACCACACCCATTGAAAAACTCATAGAGACATATGAGGACTATGATTCCGTACTGCGAGAGATCTTTGCGCAAATGCCCTCTCACGAACTCCTATCCGAAAATCTACTTAATGTCGTCCCTCTTTACGATAATCACGGATGGGCCGATGTACGAGTCCGGGCGCGTGATATAGCGTCTGAGTCGGACAGCCTTAAGAGTAAATACATCATGCCTCTCAAGGGCGTTGACCGATGACCAACAGGGTCTCCTGCCGTTGTATCAACATTCCGAGAGTTTGAGGCCAACTTTGAGTTCTTCTCTAAAAGATCTTTGCAGTTTTAAGATTGGAGCAATGTGGTGGTCGCCGGGAGTGCCGTGGTCATACCTTTGCTCCCTGTCCCCGAGGAATTCCGTGGGTCAAGGCAAAGACTCCGTGGGTTCTATCATGAGAAGTTCACCCCTGCATATGATGTGGATCTTTCCTTGTATGGTTTAACTGAAGATCAGGCTGTGGACAAGATAAGGCAAATCGAGAGGAGCATCAGGGACTCCATCTGTCATGAAACGGTTACTGTCAGGACTAAGAATGCCATAATGATAGCTTCTCAGCATCCCATCCGCTATGTTCAAATAGTGCTGAGGATCTACAAGTCAATATCGGAAATACTGACTGGTTTTGATGTCGATTGTTCCTGCGCTGCATATGATGGCCAGAATGTTTATCTGGCATCATATATCACGAAAACAAATCGAATCAATCTATCAAGGAGATCACCATCTTACGAAAGCCGCCTCTCGAAGTACGCACGTCGTGGTTTCGAGATCTTCTATCCTCAGTTGGACCTCTCACGGATTAACCCGGTAGGTACAAATGACTGTGCTTGATTCATATTAGCGTAATTAATGGATCTATTAGATGATATTTGAGAGAAGCCCCACGACTACACTGGGTCTGGCTCTATTGATTTTCGAACAATTCCCGAAAAGATCGCAACGAGATACACGCAAGGTTTGAGAATCGTGGCTATCTTAAGTACCCCCATTACAGTATACCAGCAGAAGATATCATGGATGAATGGGGTGACGGGGTCCTAGAATGGAAGGAGGAGAGTGTCATAATTGGAGAAGTAACAAAACCTGTGGTACAAGAAGAAGATGCAGAATCATCCTACCATATGTTTGTTAGTCTCCTCGCTATAGCCAAACTTAAGTTGCTCAATACTGACTCTTGTGGTAGATAATCCCTTATGGGAAGGGCATTGATTCAAAGAAGATTAAGAAAGTCTTGTTCAATAATGACCTTGTATCAAATCCTCCATGGTCCGCTAAATACTTTGACAACACGGACCGCTTCCATCGCCATCTTGTCTTTTTCGGCACAATTGAAGAAGTTATTCATGACTGCTGCGGGGGATGCCCCAAGCCAGGCAACCAAGAGGAGCTGATGTTATGGAAAGAGATCAATCAAACATATGTCTCGGGTGGGCTTACATTCATCAAGGATGACCCAGGACGACAGATGATCGGGAGCTTCCACCCTCTGAGCGAAATTGATTGGACAAGTATGCAAACCCCAATAAACCCTACATTGTAGTGGACAATGCTTATGTACGCTCTTAGGAATGGCCTACCTTGACGACACAACCCTCTTCTCTCAAGCAATAGTCGATCATGACTTTAAAGAGGTAGAGAGTTGGATTGTAAACGGGGCTATTAAATTAAACCATCGCGATAAATCAGGAAGGACCCCATTGCATCTAGCTGTATGTGCTCCACTCCTGAAATTGTACAGATCATGTTAAACCACGGTGCCGACTTGACTTCGCGTTTGGTAAACGGGCAGACAGCTCTTCATATTGCAGCTGCGCGTGGTGAGACAGAAATCGTAAGTATGCTTCTCACACGAAACAATTTGAATAGTCAGAACAACGGCTTGAGACGTACACCTGTTCAAGCCGAGGAAGAATGGTACTGCGAAAGCCCTCCTTCTGACTATGATCTTGACGATATATATCGAAAGGGTGATACATATGACATCGACCTTCTTTCATGGGATACCAGAGCCTCGCCTCTCCATCTCGCTATCATCCATGGTCACACGGATATGGTGGAAGAGCTTGTCACATTCGGTGCAAGTACCCACGATACTCCCATGCTACCGGCGTTGGCCTTGGCTCTTTTGTTACCAAAAGAAATGGCGATTCTTATGGTCAAGAAACTTTTGGAGCTTGGGGCCCCCGTCGTGGAGAAAGATTCAGATGGAAGAACTGCTTTCCACTACCTCGCTCAATGCAAGCACTTCGAGGTTTTGGACATGTTTTGGGAGTCTACATATCGGACAGAGCTTCTTCTCTCTACACCTATTGCTGCTTTAGAAAGCCGAAATCCCACTACGTCATCCAAAATTATGGAATTTGTTGGCAAGACGCCTGACCAGTTTGAGAGTTTCATGAGGTCCTCTCACATCATCTCGAACTCTCGAGATTCGTATGGAAGGCACCAAAGTATACTAAAAGAAAGTGTTGCAAACTCCTTAACAATTGCAATAACTAATGATCAACCCTCGGTGGCTTTGGACTTGATCCGAGTTGGGGTCGAACCCGTCCTTTTGAGCCGTCTTGTCACATTTAGCTTTGCTGATTATTCTATTGGCACACGAAAGGGAACAATCCTAGACCGTGTCCAGTTCAAGCTCAGAAGGCTTCGAAAATATAAGGATAGTAAACAAGATCTCCTGTTACCATACGACATGGACGAAAGCGACGATGCATACTTACATGGTTTTGAAGAAGGCTCATCTCAATTTTGGCTGGCACAACAAGTCCTGAAAGAGGCTAGGGACAACATCGAACGCTCTTATCAAGCGCACAAACAGAGACTAGAGGACTTTCAGAATATCAGCGGATCGAATCTAAATAGAGTCATGCTAGATTCTCTAACTCATGATTTTCACCTTTTAGAGGATGAGTTGGTTCAAAATGGTGCCAGGATATCTGCAGAATCACACAATGGTTCCGGGAAGCTGCATGGCGCAGATTTTAAGAAGCAGAATGACAAAGCTAATACATTTAAACTTGCATTCACTTTCAACATGCCGCACATCATTGAGGCACAACATCATGGCTATCTGAGACTGTAAGGTCCCTCCCTCAAGATCACGCCTTTGAATAATGACAAAGCATCTAACAGACAGTAGATTTGAGGCTGCATGGTCTGGGGATACTCACGAAATCATTAAGCTTACGTTAACAAAATGGCATCAAGATGAACAGCCATTGCTAGGCTACATGTGCGACAGCAGAGGTTTTTCGCCCTTCTCCGTCGCAGTTTTGCGAGGGAACCTGAAAGCTGCCTCCACCATTCTACGGATTGTTTCCAAACAGTAAAAATCAGCCAAAATTAAAGGATTAACGGGGGAAAGATGGGATGGACGGCACGACGATCAACAGCCCATAAATTGTGCAGGTATAGAGGGTTGCACACCCCTACAGGTACTATCATTCCACTGTAAGGCTTTTCTGTTCGAAACCAAGGAAGCTAGAACCAAGAAGGAGCAAAGAGCGATCAAGAATTCCAGAACCTGTCTCCTTGATCACGCAACTATTCAGAATGATATTCCACTCCTAACTTTTTTGGTCAACCTGATCCAGAGCATTTTTCCAAGATCACAGAGTAATAAATCAGGCACCAATTCATGCCTCGAAAGTGCCTTGAGCCTCGCAGTAAAATTGGGTCATCTTCGTTGTCTTTCTGTGCTTCTTAAGGTTGTCAAGAACCGGCAGGGTATGATTGTACAGGACCCCGGGTACTACGTTGGTCTACCAAGCTACGTTGAAAGGCGAAAATATCGAAAGACGAACCGTACTCAATATTCCCAGGTTAAACGAAGATTTACTGAGTCCCCACTTCTTCTTGCAGCTTTCGAAGGCAACTTGGCAAGTGTTAGATGGCTTCTCAACAACGAGTCTGAAGCTGCCAGCGATCATTGCAGAAAAGTGCCTAGATGTGATATGATTCTGGAAAAGCAATCCCAAGCTGATAGATCTATCCAATCCCTCAAGTCGGTTAAAGAGTGGATTGGCTTAGACAGTAAGTCTGTGCGTGTCTCCTTGCCGAGTGTTATTAGAATTAGCAAAAGGTTGAAGGAAACCTACTACTCTGTTGTGCTGTGCTGTCAAAAACCACCTACAAATCTGAGCAACTGGTCAGGTATTTGGCAACCTCTCTATCATGTGGGCTAGAAATGAGGTCTGTAGAAGGGTACACGCCGTTAGCAATCGCCTTCTCCCTACACCGTACTATGTTTGCTAGAATCCTCATTGGACTGGTGCAAACCAGCAGCCCATGACAGTCAAAACAATAATCTGGTTCACCTACTACTCCGTGGCATCTATAGCGAACCTTGTTTAGACGCGGATGAAGCACGTGATCTGCTTGACTTACTTGACCCTTCGCTAATCCCATCTTTATCGATGGAGAATGTCAGGTGCTGGTCTTGCCTTATATCAATCTGGAAAGCAATTTCTCCAGTCCTCCTCTCTTGGTCCAAATAAAGAGGTCTTTGATGCTGAAGCCGAAGCAGCCCCAGCAGGAGTTAAAGCGGCTTTAGAACTCCATACAGCTTGCTATGCAACTAATCTCTGGATTTGTCTAGATAATCTAGAGGTAGCCACCCGGCTCC
>ML736444.1:0-10851 GCA_009193595.1 Aspergillus bertholletiae | reverse complement strand
TTTTTTCCGCGAGGAGGCATGACAGGTCACGGAGCGTAGATGGACCTTGCAGCTGGCACTAACCTTTTACACCTGCATCGCAGGCCTTTCACCCCAACTGCGGCAGCTATTAAACGCGCCAAAGTTCCTTAAATGTATATAGAACTAGAATTAGAGGCTTACCCCCTGGCGGCCTTTGCCCCAACTGGGGATGGGTGGGTCACATGCCTAGGCGGTGAACCACGGCCGTTAAATACAATCAATCAATCTTTATCGGAACGGTCCTCCGAGTGGCCAGGGTCTTTGACCCCAATTGTCCGTTGGTTACACAAAGATTATATGGTTCCGGAACGCAGGAGATGTATATACCCTGCCTACGAGGAGAATAATAGAGAACTTGGGGTTCTTGCACTATTACTGGAGTTTGGGCAAGTTGTTGGACAAAAGCACCTTGAAATAATTGACGCAGATGGAGACACCCCGCTCCATATTGGCATCAAGCACAATTAACTACCGTTGTTCATGTTAATGGAGGACTGCCGTCCTGATTTGTTGAGCGTGGAAAATTCAAATGGCTACACTGCAGCGGAGCTTGCAGAAGCTCGCTCGGAAGAACAACTTATGGGACGCAGGTATCGTTTTGGGACTTTGCGAGCTGTGATCAGGGAGCTGGAGTATTTTGACTCAGACTTTGTCTCGCTCTCACGAGACTTTATGCAAAGAGAAAGCCAATTCGCAGAGATGCAAATGGTAAGGCAAACTATGTATGAAGCATACCTGAAGTGGGCAAAGTTGCTTCCTAAACAAAAAAGAAGACTGGTAAGTTTGCTCGAGGCAAACGAGGTAGTCAGAAAAGTGGTTACACGATGCAGAGAGGAGAATATGCCAACTTGCCGGAAGCAATCCAACGATGCGATGATTGCCTGGTACGAAAGAGCATCAAGGTCCTCAAGCACTGGAGTTTCAAGAGTGCAGAATATGGTTTCCGTGTAACGATGCCTGAGCAGGGCCATGCAAACTGTGTTCAACTACGTATCCTTTCTTTCTCTCATGAAGTATGCCTGTGGTGTTTGATTTTGTTTTCTCAATAACATGAGTAACATTTTCAGTCTTATGCCAAAATATCCAAAGTCCCCTATACCTTCTATAGCCTACACTGTCACACAACCTTTGACAATCTAGTAGATCTTCTTATTTTCTCCCAAGCTAAGGCAAGGACGGCCATCGGTTTCAGCTAAAATTGAAGCCGCCCCTTAAAAGCCACTTGTTTACTTGAAATATATAGACTGTTGCAGAGGTCATCGCTAGTCTTTAACCTGTCGTAAAGATTTCTGTTTTCTCAGAGAGATACGTATATTGCTGGAAACAAAGTGGATGTGAGAGGCTCCAGCGTCACTAAGCTCCCAATTAAGTACGTGCCGAAAGAACTTACGCATGTACGACCTGCCATATCAACAATATTTAGAAATTACCACATTCAAAATATATAACAAGTACTTTTATAACGAAGAGATACAATATTAGAAACTTGGCATAGTGGGTATATAGAGGTCTCAACAATTCACTTACTGCTTCCCACCCTCACAGGACTGTACCATCTGATACCCACTAAGAATTCTGTTCACCTGTGACCATCAGAGATATATCACAATAGTACCATGTTGGGTCTCGGCACAAGTTTTAATTTTAAAGTGACGCAAGCCCAACACTCTGAGGCCGTTATGGGTAGTTGAAGAACCATTGAATGGGGCGCACTCTTCCTTCCTTGTGAGCTTGCATATCAGGCAAGGCTCTCTTACAGAAATGAGGTCGGCTGCTCCAACTATAGTAGTTTAGGTTTAACACAGGACAGAAAAAGCAAACTTTATTCAACTCATTCCTGAATAGTTCACCCATGTTAGTACTTTTGTGGCTATTCAATACATACATATAGTATGTCTTCTATTAATTGAAACAGTTCCATAAATGAATTCCCGGACCCTTGACCCGTTTGCGGCTAGCGAGGGACTGATCAGATTCACTACCGCTGGCCACTAAATTTGATACATATATTACTAGAGTCGGTAACTTTAGGAAATTTACCTTCCTTCGCCTAATTGATACCATCAGCATTTATTGGTTGGACACTATCAGCAAGCTAGTCTCAAGCGGCATATTGCTATTGCCACATACAGAACTCTCAAATCAAGATGCTTACGTCGGGGTTTATTGGGCGGGCAATCCAGGAAAAGCGAAAAAGGCTATGGAGAAACACGGAAGGTTGTGATGCAAAGATTTTTGTGGGCGATTGGAGTATATCCGTTCATAGCATGGTACTTGGGGCAGAAAGTCCGTACCTAACGAAGTGCTTCAAGGAAACTTCAAAATTGTGTGCTGCTCGAGTGCTACGGGTAAAGGACACAGACATCCAAACGGTCTGGAGGGTATTACAGCTCATTTACCTCGGCTTTTACTACTATCCAAGTCCAGCCACTGAAAGCTCCGGTATGAAAATAGTCCATTTTGATGTCTCACGTACAATGCTGAAATATGCTCAGCAAAGTCTCTACTGCCAATTCTGCATGCCTCAGTTTATGCACTAACTAAAGAATGGTGTCTTTCTCAGAGGCTACAGAACGTGGCTCTTCAAAATTATCAACGTGAAAGAAACTAGAGCTGGGGCCTCTGCAGTGAACCTAACATTAAAGGCCATTGATGAATTTGAGCTTTGCATTTTTTGGGAGCCTCCTCGGTCATCCATATTGTGTCTATACTGGGTATGTTATACTATAGCCAAGAAATGGATTTCAATGATACGTACCGGTAGCATATTGTGAAATTAAGGCATGATATACTTACTGGTGTTGCATGTACTTACGCATATTGTCTTGTGGTACCTTGTCTCTCCAAACTATAGATCTCATATATTCACACAATAGGCAGAGCATTCCCATAATAGGACTCATATTCCTGGAAGCCAAAGCCGATACTTATATTATGTACGAATATATGCGCCAGCATGAGGCGTCGATATATAGTACAAATCAGAAACACAAATTCATACTAGAACTGCAAAGCAGATATACAAATAACATATCTAAACATCATGGCAGAAAAAAGAGTACATGAGCTAGTAGCAATGTGGCTGATAACCAAGTGTTTTGTGCACTTCATCGCGAATTCAGAAATCTTCTAATTTCGTGATTCACTCATTTGGCTAGAAGTCAATCGTTTCCATGTAGCTTCTCATCTCCGTTTAGCTCGGCCCCTTCTTCTCTTACGAGGAATCCGTCCTCGTGAACGTGAAGTAGATCGCTGAACATGATTTAGCCAGCCCGTGAGACAGTTTTTTCCTTCCGAGATTGAGGTTGCAGAGGCTTGCTTTGGGATATTCAGATCCGTATAAGAATAGGTAACTGACCCTTGGCCTGTCTGAGAGCACTTAGATTGGCGTCTCTCGGTCGACCCATGATCCATCAGTTCCGGGATATATGAATTGTTTCCTCCATCCCGGCATAAATCATTATCCATATCATTGCAGATGTTAGGGCCTTCCCCAACCCCCCGGGCTGCAGGACGTTGAGTGTCTAACCATACCGCGTTGTTAGAAGGCCCTACACACGAGGAATCACTCAATATATCACGTAGCATGTCAGATCTTTTGCCCAACCCTTGAAGCAGACTTTCGAAGTTTTCAACAGCTACAGAAAATCTTATTAGCTGCTATTCCCTAGAACCTTACATCACTGTGTCAATCGTACCCTTTAGAGCAAAGGCATACCACTTTGATGCTTCCGCAATTGTCTGCTCATTAGCTTCTAGCTCTTTTTGTATATCCCCCTTTATTAGCCATGGCTCGATAAACTGTTGAAGAATACCACTCTTGAGCATCTGGTACCCAACTTCCGACACCTCGACTATGTTCCCCTGGATGCTGCAGCGATATATACCATCGCCATTATCTTCAAGCTGACTGACATCTAGATGACGTATGATATTGAGCCATCCAAAGCCCTTGGTCCGTTCTTCGATTCCTTGGTTCGAGAACGAGGGATTGGGACTGAGGAGCGCGCTGAACTTTTCTTCCAAAAAGTTGCAGAACAAGTTCGCCCCTAAATACTGAGCGAGGCTCTCTCCTCTAGCCAGCACAGTGAGATACGAATTGCAGAGCTCAAGAGTTGCCAGCAAAACCGTCGGCGACTCAAACCGCTTCAGACGAAGATCCCTTTGGCGATTGACAAAGTCCATCCCGATACAATCCCCATGTGCAGGATCAGATTCGGGTCTCAAATCTAAATGAAAGATAGAAGAGGTTGCTTGCACAGAAAATGAAAATCCAATGGTTTGCAGATCTTCAGCAAAGGCATTCCAGGGTATTAAATGTTAGGTCTTCCGAAACTGGATGTGTGTTCGAATGTACACAGTAGACAGCTTAAAACAGAATTTTCAGTGTTTACATGCAACGCCCCGCCCCCCCAAAAAAAGTTGATCAATTATCCATCTAATTTTGGACCAGAAACTCGAAACAATTTAGTCACTGCTTGCCACCGCGCTAAATCCATTACTTTCCCAATCATGATTTATCCGATCGCTGACTCAGCGTGCCTAAATTGCAATTGCTAACTGCATGCATGGTCCTGATAATTCACAAACAAAGAAACTGATAACAATGACTTGAGATTTGTAGGACCTGTACTTGTAATGTTAAACTTGGTTAGTCTAGATAGTTCCCTGGTCATCAACCGTAAGTAGTAAAACAAGAAAATACACTATGCCAAAAACGCGCGCCATGAACAAACAGTATACGGGGTGGATCGGGCCCCAAAGTGGAGAAGAAAAGAAAACGAAAATTAGTAAAACTTTGGGGCAGCTGTCCCCACATAGGTATCTTGCACATTGAAACAGCTAAAAATCTAGTGTTCAACACAGCTCTGAATTATAGGCTTCAAACTAAGTGGGCCGAACAATAATCCGCTCATTTTTTTATTTTATTTTGTTATTCCTCAGGGCAAGGACAAGTGTTCAAGTGTTCAACGTCTAACATAATACATCCCCAAAGTGAGCAAGTTTTATAATAAACAATGAAATCTATATGCACACCCCTAATGAAATCCTTGGACCTCAGACCCACAAAACTATACGCAGGTAGCATATGCCAGCGCGTTAGCCTCTACTTTCACGCTTCTACAATTCGATCCGATCTGTCCCTTTTACTGTGTGAAAATTCGCAACTGCATCCCCTATTCTACATATCTGAATAACCACTATTATTTAATTGTCTTGATTCAGATCAAGGCTATATTTGAAAGGTAAAATATGTTGGCAAGGGATTCCGGCTAACAGTTCTAATTGGACCGGCCAATGGGACGATCCGGCCGGTACGCGGAAAGAAGTCCCAGGATGGGCCCTAGCGCCCAAGATAGCATCCGCTCTACCCAATTCGTATTAGTGATTTCACTCCTAATCCAGACAAAACATTGCATCTGTCAATCTGAATGTGCATATCACGGTATTCAACACGCCAGAAGACTCTGCGCCTACACTACAATGACCTCTTTCAAAAGACATACGTAATATTGAGTACTGTAAAGCAAGTTTTCCTTGTCATCTTGACTCCTATGATCTATGAAAGAGTAGAAGTATTTCGCTAGTTCTACAATGTAGACGTGTCAATGTAAGCAGTAATATTCGCACCATTCTCCTTTTGCTAAGCAGTTAGGAAGTGATTCTTTGATCAGATTTCTCAGAAATAGATTGGGAATTTAACCTGTACAACCCGATTAAGGGCAATGGTTGAGCAGTTCTGTAAGGTAGGGCCATTCTCATAGTTGGTTGCACCCTTAAACAAATGATCATTCGTTTTTTCTTCTCGCATCTAATGGACTCGGTGCGAGGGCATCTTATCATAGTATTTAACTACCTAAAACCACTTCAAAAGAGGCTATGTTAATTCCGGCTTGGCTATGGGACTGAGGGACAAGATTGAACATCCCTGAACGCACATTGACCTTATTCTATCCAATATGTTTAGTACGATACGCATGAGAAGGAATATATACACTTTAATAATGGCAAGCAGTTCTACAGGTACCAGTGGTAATGCATCCAACGGAAGTAGCCATTGTACCGGCTTAGGCAGGTTGGAGCTTTTTCGTATGTATTAGTTAGATGCGAAAGACGATGGGGTACAAGATAGGGATAATTACAATTAATTCAGTTGGCTCATATCTCCTCTGTCCACATCCTATTTAAACATTCAACTTGGTGTTATTATCCTGCCATCACTACGCACCTCTACAATACTCGGGGTCCCCCTATTATGCAGAGACCTTAATCTTTCTACTGAAACCAATTCTCCAAAATTCTTAAAACGCCAGCACTATTGCACACACAAGTCTGAGTTTCCGAAGGCTGCAAATAATTCAAACAGAATATATTTCTGCCTCTTAAGCCTTCTCTATACTTCGCTTTCTCTCTGGAAAATGTCATGGGTTGCAGAAGATACTGGGCCCATCAACTTGCCATTCCGTTCTCGTACTCGCCTCCGGACGGCCGCTGATGCACTCTCTAAGCTTATATTCGAACCTTTAGAGCCATACGATACGAGTGACTCAAGTATTAAAGCGACAGTCGAGATACCTGACGACGATCGCATATCCCAAAATTGGGGCCTCTTCAATGTGTTGCTGTACAAATTGATTTCCGGGATCAGCCGCAACAAACTCATCCGCAACGTGAACATCTATTATTACGGCCAGACAATCGGGCTAAAACCCGGAGCCGTATTATTTCTATCAGCTCATCGAGTCAAAGAGGGCTGGGTAGAAGCAAATATATCAGTTGAGGGCTCTTTAATCGCTACTGCAATTACATTATCTAGCGACCAGCCAGCCACTGGATGTCACGACAGACCCTTAGGATCGCCGATAGTGTTCTCTAAGCAATATAGAGCACTATCAGAGGAGGGTTCGGAGATTTCACCAAGGTGTAACAAGATAAGGGGATTCCAGTTCTGAAATCAAACGACGAAAATATTTGCCTGACGGTTGCCCAACTTACACCTTGCGCATCCTTATGCGATGTTGAGTAATTAACCCCAAATACAAATTATGCAGCTGATATTGAAGATCAACCAAACGATGTGTTCAAGATGTTTTACAAATGAGGGAGGGTTCTGGCTGTTACGAATTGGAACACTTACTGCGTGCAAACCATCAACTGCGGAGAACATATTCCTAGGTTATATTAAATCTTTGCTTGCTATGTTAAGGACAATTTGGAATTCCAAGATTTAGATTCTACAAAATGAATTCCAGAACCTTATGTCTATATAGAAACAATACAGAGGCAGTACATCCTAAAAACTATGAACCACAAAAAATCAGATCACTGAGGCGAAAGCACTTGGGAAGAAGCCAACCCACTGGGTTGTAATGCGGTTTTCGTCCAACACTGTTTTCTCCTTTCGGACAACTTTCATAATAAACTTGACACTGAAGGGATGTGTGTATCAGATCATATTGAACAAGCAAGGACTCGTTGTCATCTAAGACCTGAGCTAAAGCACACAGCGCTTATACTTCAATAGAAGGTCGCACAAAGTTTTCGGTCCGTTTTGGACTCGGCGACTCGTAAGCTGGTAGGGTTTCCTCCCTCTCTTGTTGCTTGTCTCCTGAACCTCCGAGGGCGCCCTGGAGTTTTCTACTGATCGACAGCTTAGTATAACGAGCCTGAGACTCTGCATCCTTCCCTGAAGCCTTGTCTTTTAATAAGCCGAGGATTTCCTGCAAATATCCCCCGTGTCCATCAAGTGTACTTTTCACTCCTTGGACGTCACGTTCAATCTCTTGAAAACGAGCGTTTGTTCTTTCTCTCTCGTTTTCTAACATTTCTCTCACGGTTTGTTTTACATGCTCATCATTGATCGACCCACCTTCTCCACCCAATGCAAAGCGCCTATTTGATACACTTTGTGCGATGCCCTCTTCTTCGTATACCGCCTCTTTAATCTCTCTCCACGTAGCTGGAGGTCCTCTGAGTATTCGTTTCTCGTCGCCCATATCATGATAAGCCCAATTTTTCTCCTTCCATTCTTTCGGAGTCCACTTTGAAGGTAATGGTATTCCATCTCTTTTATGTGCGTACATGAATAGTTTTTCCAACTTTGAGACATCCACCAGCCTCTCCAAATCAGTAAGAGGGACGATTTGTGGTCCTTCTTCTTTTTCAAACTCAACGCAGCATTTTATCACAGGGTTGCGCCTTGCCTTGTCCTTGTCTCTTTGTGCACCTTCCATATAGGCAAACCAATGGAACACAGTTACTGCTCCAGAATCTGTTCTTGAGAAGACTTTCCTTCGAGAACCAATGGTTAATATCATCTTTTTTTTGCCGGAGTGGCCCCTTTTCCATGTTTCCAATAAGTCTGCTACCTTTCCAGCGGACACAATCTCCCGGTAATAAGTCCTTTTCTCCTCATTGTACTTCTCCACGCCAAAATTACATTGATAGCCATCAACCGCGTACTTGGTCTTAGATTTGCGCGCTGTTGTCTCCTGGAACAGTATCCTGAAACGACCCTTTTTGGGGCAGCTATAGCCACTGCGTCTCCAAACATCTTTAGCCGACACATTATTGTAGGGGTACTTTATTTTCGCATCTGACTCGTCTTCTGAATCGTTGTCTGAATCATTGTCTGAGTCGTGGTTTGGGTTGTCCTCTGAATTGTTCTCTGAACCGTTGCCGGAGTCGGTACCTGAAACATCTTCCGCTTCATTAAGGCTCTTTTTGGTGGCTTCTTCAGTGGCCGGTTCCGTGGTCTTTTGGCTCTCTTCCTCGATCTCTTTCGCTGAGCTGTTGTCATGGCCAAGCTCCACATTATGGAGGGCCGCAAAGTTTTCCAGCTCTATTTCTAGTTAGTAATAGATATCCAAGCTTGGTGAATCCGTCGTCTCACTTTCTATTGCTTTATGAGCGTCATCCCCTTTTTCTTGGGCCCGATATTGAACACCGTCCACCAGAAGCTGTAGATCATTCTTCAACTTTTGGGGATCTTCTGAATATTTCGATATATCGAGAACTTTATCGGCAGATTCTTCTAAGACACGAATAATCTCCGCGTCTATTATACTTTGCAAATGCTTTTCATACTTTTCGTCAAGCTCTTTTCCGTCTTTGCTGTATTTTTTAGGTGCCTCATATGTCTTATCATTGTGTTTCAACATCCGCGCCTCGACGTATCTGACGTATAAAGAAGTTACGGGGCTTAGGGCGGCCATGTCACAGATCACTGGATGACAAATTGGCTGCTTTGTTTCTATAGTTCTTTGGTAATTTCTGTTCTCAGTATCCATGATTCAGGGGACTTGACTGGTTATAAATATTTTCACAATGAATGCTGAAGCTTCATTTCCGCTGTGATTTAAGGGGCCCCAAAATATCTCAACTCCTACCGTACGGCTTCTGACTGTAGGTGAACTTTATATGATGGAGGCCACATAAGTCTAGGTAAGTGAGCTTGCATACATGGGGTCATGTTATCTTCAATTCCCCCACTACCCACAGCAGATGGACCTAATAATTATTGGATGGATAGATACTATTCGGACCTCACAATGGCCTTTGTTATTGCTAGTCGAGGATAGCCACTAGAGCTGGCCAACTATTCTTCGAAATTAGGATGTACAACCATTAGCATAATCCGTATACTCAGAGAGTAACGACTGTATTCAACAATAGATTAGTCTATAGATATTTAGGAGCCGGTGTGACAAAACAGGACAACGGATTGTGCGCAAGACCCTACAAGTGGCCTCAAACTTGAAAGGGCGTGGCATTGCACTCGGCCTCCGATGGATTCCAGAGCATAATGACATCCCCGGAAACGATGCAGCAAAGAAACTAACAAAATCACCCTTTCTACTACCTTTTCTCACAAGAAAGCAAGGCCATCAGAAAACGGATTATCAGGGTATGGAAGCATGAATGGAGAACATCAAAGAGGATGGCCACCCCCACAGGATCTACTATAGGTTGCCAACCATACACACATGACGTGCACGGAACCGAGCCCAACTATTCATCCAGCTCTTTCATGTTTTCCAAACTACAAAGCACGGTAATTTGGCCCGGGGCTTCAAGAAAGGGTAAAACAGTACTGTACATATGAAATGTGGCCACCCAGATGTGGTGGCCATCAAGATCTGGACCCCAGAACTCCAGTATCTAGTGTTCTCAATATACATCCAACCAGTCGCGCTGCATGGCGCATTTGAAGCCAGCAGCGCTCACGAAATTCTGACAGAAATCCAGCAAACTATCCAAAGACAGACAGAGCGGGGCAATCGCACAACGAAACTCATCCTGGCAGGGGACTTCAACCGCCACCACCCGGCATGGAGCCACCGTGCGGTGCATCACCGCTTCGCAGAACATGCGGACGAACTAATCAATTTCTTTCAAAACCACCAGCTGCAATGGTACCTGGCCCCAGGCGAGACGACATTCTGGTCGCTAAACAAGCCTGGGACGACATCAGTACTCGACCTCACTCTTACTAACGATATAACACGGCTGATCACACCCAACACAGGCAATACTGCCTATTAGCTTCCGCAAGGGAGACTGCTACGCACGGCCTGGGGAACAACCCTTGGATGATCGAATATGGGCCGATGGCCCTAGGGCACGAGAGCCATGGAGTATAGGGCAATATTTAGCTGCTAATATAGCAGACATACTGAAGACAGATCCATCAGCAGGGTTGGAGGAGACGGTAGAGGCTTTTCCAAAAGCTTTTCCAGGCACTATACTGGTGCCCATAGAGTCAGAAGCTATTCAGCAAGCAAACGCCCTATACAAAGGGCTGACTATATGGTCAGATGGGTCTCGCCT
>ML736443.1:0-22757 GCA_009193595.1 Aspergillus bertholletiae | reverse complement strand
GTTTTTATAAAGGGATCCCGCTTAATTTGTAGAAGAATATATCGCTTATCGGTATCAGAAAGGATCTCTGGCCGTCCGGAGCGAGGAGAGCTAGTCCCAGTCGTAGAGGTCTGATATATTTCAATAGTAGTTTGAATTGTTGTATAAGGCAAATTCATTGCGCGTTGAATATCAGCCTTTTTCTGGCCTGCAAGATATCGACCAACTATAATTCCACGTTGAAATGGTTCTAATTCCTGTCTACTAGTTTTATTAGAACTAGTAGGCCGTAAAGGTGTGCGAGGCATGACTTAGGTGATTAAAAAGATGAGGTATAATATTGGGTCGCGCGTCGCGCGGCGCGGAATTACGTAGACTTTTGTCATGTGACTGTAGGTCGGGCGGAGGAGCCCAGGAGACACACGGCGGGCCGACACATTGGGCCCCGTTGGCCTCCACAAGCCTTGCCGGCCGTCCCCGAGACACACGTTCCCGGGGCCAAGGCCACGGGATCTGAATGCTTAGCTCGAGAGGGAGTGGGCTACAAGTTCCCCTGCATTAGGCACATAATCATACGATGATACACAACTAGAGTAGGCTCAGGATCATCCCGGAATTATCTGCTTCCAACTTCATTAGCTTTTACATATATAAGGCCAAGTACACCCGCGGGAAGCAAGACTTCATTGAGGAATCATAATCCCCAACCTAGCCTGATCAACTGAGGTTCTTCGTCGTGAAATCTAAAGCCATCACATTGATCAATCACAGATTGGCCGCGATGGTATTACGGAGATGTACAATTACTATCCTGACCATGCCGGAATAGGAGGGCCGCGTGACCATGTTACATCAAATACACTGTGTTGTTTAGAGAAGTCAATCAGAGCTGCTGATTGGAGAAGGTCATACAACTAACCATGCACCTGCGGCGCATCGCAGCTCTACATGTGCATGTGAATTACAGCCTAATATCACAGCTCAGCCCTCACGAGCGGGTCATCCACCCTTCGGTAATAACGGATGAAACCGAGGCACATAATTAAGCCAGTGCTCAAGCCAGTCCATGTCAAGATATCCGACGCAAGTCAAGTATCCCTTTCAAATTATATCCATATATCAAGATGATTTTCAAAAAGGGTGTGTACGTGCTCGTTGCAGCAAGATTCACTGCGAATGCCATCAATATCGATGGAGATCCTACCACAACGGGGTCCATAGGTGCTCTCTTATCATCCTCTTCATCTAACTTGTGCGGTGACAGCAGCAGAGATACGTGTGCTGGACGTGCAAAATCCGTTTACTTCAGGGGAGACGTCCTCTCCAATCACTTTGGTGGTGGAACTGCTTTGCTTGACTGCCTACGTTGTGCGGCAGGTATGTCAATCTATGCGAACGTTATCATTGGTCGTAGACACCGTCTCCTGCGGCTGACATAATGGTGTATAGTTAGTTAGAAGACTCTGACGAAGTCCGACCGGACGAGGTCCGTGACAAGCCCTGTACAAGCACAGCTATCCCCACTATATTTGCCTGGGAGGGAGAGGGGGTGTGGGTTCTGGAGCCCCGGGAAGGCGAAGCTTGGGACCGCTGCAACGAGTTACCACCTACGACTGACGTAAGTACTTTATCCGCGGCATATATTGAGCTTTACCTAAATTACTGACACTTTTAAGTATGACGTGCACCTGAAGAACCTTAAAGCGTTTGGTGCGACATGGTACGAGAATGCTCGAGACCATCCCGGAGCCGCTGAGATGCTACACTACGTGTAGTAGAATCCTCTGGCTCGCCGCGATTTAAGGCCTCAATGCCCCACCGAGCACTAGATCAAGGAACCCCATGCCTCAAGAATGACTCCATTAACACGACAGGGAACGGTAGGCAGGTAACGCTACAACGCAACACTAAAGCATTTAACATATGGTAGTGAGGGCAGAGATACTAAACGCTCCAATGCCGTCGAACGTTGCTCTTGGACTATTGAGGAGTTGATAAGCACGAGAAAATAGGGTGTGTCAACTATTCATATGGACACCTGACCTACTTGATGTATATATTTGTACCCTAGATTGCCCTCAGCACTGGAGGATCGAAACTAAGTGGCCCGGGACATCACAGAAAATGTGAAGTAAATGATCATGATCTGTTATCACCGGTATGCTCTTTGACTGGTTTCTCACACTTCTGCCATTTCTCCGGCACCTCATGTATCTGACCTGATTCCGACATCTCTGCGAACCACTGGATAAATTCTTGAAACTCCCCCTTTGTCGCACCCGATCTCCGGCCCAAATCAAAACATCTTTCACCGATAATTTCAAATCTAGATGCCACCACATCAGCCGTACATAGGTCATTCAGAACGGAAACACCGCGACGAGTCATAGCATTAATAGCATCGGAGTAACGCTTTGCAAATTTGTCAGGGGGGCTCGTCTTCTCCGTGTTGCATAGAGTTGCGTAGTTCACCGAGGAGGACAACAGAAGTAGGATCAGGACCCTGAGTAATGAGGCGATCGCGCTGTTGGCGTGCGTAGTCCTGGGGAGTTTCATAGGCCATGGGTTCGTCGTCCGAGTCGTGAGGAAATCCATCCTCTCGACGGTCGTTAGCTGATTCAGTGTAGGTCGTTCCTGAGTAATGGTGGACATCCTTTTATTCGGACATGATAGTTAGACGTTGTGATAATCTCCTTTACTGTCAAGTTTTTCTCGTGTTCTCTGCGATTTAGAGGAAACAAAGTGGTTGGTAAAAAGCCTGGGGAACCGTCGAGCAAGTCGAGTGGTTAAATACACAGTCAGCCTGACGCTTAAGGCATGTGAAGCCCCCTTGCCAATGGGACTCACAGGCGAGTGACGCCAGTGGGTGAGACGGGCTGAGAGGATCAAGTTCAAGTTGGTACACCATACGTGCTACGTGGTAATTCCTTTTATTCCCAACCCTGCTTAACTAACGATATCCAAGGACAAACATGCTATTGACAGAACAACAATACCGACTCGTCCCCTAGACCAATTATCCTCTTAACCTATCGTGGTATGGTTTTTGACCGTCTGGCAGTCCGGAAAATAATTATTACAAGGACTGTATAATAATTATTAATTCTACTGCTGTACCCAGTTAGTTGCGGGCTTATATTGATTTTTTTTTACTTTAGTTCAGGTCTTTTCTATAGGCGTACTCGAATAGACCATTAAAGAAGAAGATCACTTATGTAAAGGCCTTTCAGGATCATTGATTCTGGTAGTATCTGTGTATAATTCTGAATATAGGGACAGACTTCTGTTGACTAAATCGGTTCACGCATTATCACCTCTACGTCCTAGGTGGCCTGGCTGCAAATGCGTTTAGTACACCCCACCCTTCAGGTTTCATACCCAGGCATCCAGGCTGTATCCGTTCCTATATGCCAGCGCATGTTGGGGGCCCTCTGCATCGATGATATATGCGTACTCACAACGGTCAAAGGACACTTTGGGCTGAGTGTGGTAGAAGGAATCATACTTCCCATCGAGAGCATCCCGAAGGTTACGCACAGATCCATGGGGATGTAAGACACTCCATGGCTCAATGCAAGAGCTTCCCTTACAAGATTTCAAGACTAACAGGAGGGCATCCAGCCTTGAGATGACTTTGGAAATGTCGTATCCCATTATTTCGGCTTCTTTCTTATCTTCGGTCGTAGCGGTATACAGGTTATCGATTTGATGTGGATCCCTCTATTCGCTCGTCAGCTCTATAGGAAATGTCCATCCGTTAAGAACAAATGACATACCGTAAGATCATAAAGTTCATGTTCATTATTGCACCATACAGAGTAGTAGAGGTTGTACTCCTCACTCAATATACGGGCTGCCTTGTATGTATTGTTCGGTACTGTCGGCTTACCTGGTTCAAGTGTAAGTAATCTAAGACAGCCAGATACTATAAGGCAAAAATACGAAGCTCTTACCAAGGTTCGATAGTCCTCCCTCGAGCATCGCTTGGCCCCAATACTCTACGGTGACATGTTCGTGTAGAGTCCCGACGCTGTTTCCTAGAATGCGCATAGGAGCACCGTCGAAATCTTCTCGCAGGGGAATACCAGCTAGTTCATAAAGCGTCGGAGCCAGGTCGACATGCGTGGTGACAGAATTTTCCACCACACCTTCCGGGATCCCAGGGCCGCGAATGAAAAATGGAACTCGGATATCCTCGTCAAAACCGCAAGTCTTTCCTGGAGGAAGTCGATGCTGTCCGATATGAAAGCCATTATCCGAGGTGTAAATAATATAGGTATTATCAAGCTTATCACTCCGTTCTAACCGAGAGATAAGCTGATCAACCAGTTCATCCACACCCTGCAGCGCACGGAGTCGTTGGCGATAGTAATGGTCATTATAGTCGACCTCGGTTTCATTCCTGAACGGAAGGTCATGGATCCAACTAACACCAGTAGGCTAGTTCCGATTCAGTCTCTCGAAGGGTCCATTGGAGGAGAAAGACAACTTACCTTCTTAGGGTTGAAGTTAGCTGTTCGAGGCACCTTGGCCTCAGGAAAAAGGTGTTTGTGGCGTTCTTCCGGGATGGGTTCATCCATCCATAATGGCCCACTTCCGGCACCGTATGTCCCATTCATGTTCGAATGAGGCGCAATTGGTGACACAGCCAAGAAGAATGGGCGTTCTCCGGTAAGAGCATCTTCCAAGAATCCCATGGCCTTCTCCGTCAGTACCTCAGTCGTATGTCTTCCCAAATAGCTGACCGGGGCTTTGTGATTGCGCTGATAAGTAGCATTCATATAGTCGTACGTGTAGGGATCCAATAGGAAGTCCGACCCGTTGAACCCAGACACATGTGGACTGACATAGCTCTGAATGGAGTGTGCATTCATCAGCTTTCCCGTGTAGTACGTGTCGTAGCCCGCCTGTTGCAACCACACGGGGAGAAAGTTCTTATCAAACCCTCCCTCAACAAACTTGGGGTATCCACCTATTCGATATGTCAGTACCAGTGGAAGCTTTCTGCACGGGTAAAAGCACCTACCCCATGGTGGGTGAACATCAGTGACATTAGTGTTATGTGCCAAACGTCCTGTCCATAAACTAACCCTTGATGGACAACAGAGAGCTGTGGTCACGAAATGGTTGCTGAAGGTGATTCCCTTGTCCCTCATATGCTTCATAGTCAACGGTGTATAAGACAGTGAGTCCAGCAAGAGGTCCTGGTCATCAGACATAATGAAGAGGAAATTTGGAGGCCTCTGCACGGCTGACTGCTGTTGAAGGGCATCTTTCATTGTGTTGACTGAACCTAGGCTGGCTTCGGCCACTCCAAACAAACTCAGAGTAGCCAAGACCTCGTTTCTAAACTTCATCTTTGATGCTGAACTTGAGTATAATGTGTGGTGACTCAAACCGCTGGGCGATATACCCGGTGTTATATAGCATGGATGGCTTCAAGCCATCTGTCAGGCAACCTCTTCCTGGGCCTCCAGAGGAACTGCAGTGAGTCCATATCGATCGTCGTGAAAGCTCTTAATTAGAGTTTCTATTCTGAAGGATTCGCCGACTTCGATAGAATCCTGCTCTCCACAAGTTCGCCGATAGGTTAACTTTGATTCAGTTCAACTACCTCTGCAGCTCTTTTTGGCCCGCTTTGACCAGTTCCTTTTGTTCAGACCACCGACGAGGCGCTGATATGAGTATCACACGATAACAATCAGCAGACAGTAGACTATCTCAGCAAGAAACATAAGCACAACTAGGGTGCTATGCTCCAACATCTAGCCGATGTGATGTATACTTTGTAATGTGGTCAGTTCCATTTGCTCCCATAACACCCCAATTGGGTGGAAAATTAGGCAGGCATACATATCAACTCTTTCTCACTTATGGAGGTGACTGATCGCATACGCAGTGTTTTCGCAACTAGCCCACATTGACTAATTCTCAAAGTACTAGCACAACTACTCAGAGTGGATCATAGCGAGCTGCCATATGTTCCTTTGAACCTTAACAGTCTCTCCCACCGGAAGGAGTGCTCGGCTGCGGCTCAGGAATAGAGGTTGGCAGACCCCGCCTCAGTGGCCCGCTCTAACTTCCTCATCAGGCTATATTTACGAGGTGATGTTTCAAAATGGTCAGTTATGTCATTCTGTAGTATGTTAACAACAACTGCGCGTGGAGTTGAGTTGGACACTGAGAAGTCCGCCTCGACATTGAAAAGAGACCCACCTTATCTCACCGCGGAATTGAAAAGACTTTAGGCTGGACGAATGCGTTTGCCGCACGATGAAGGAAATCGAACCTGTCGCGAGTCCATAGAGATTATTTTGCTACCGAACGTGACTATGCATACGTGAATGCCTCAACGCCTACTACATTGGTCAAGTGTACGACTCAGGTTTTATTATTACTTGCTGTGAACCTCCTCCAATATTCATTCACTATCCTCTAGAATATATCGCGTTAGACTACAGAAATAAATGGAAAAGCTTCTTAATTCAACTCGGGACAATATATACATTGTATAACAGGAAAGGCCTACGAGCTAATCTCCGCGGCGGAAACAACGGTTCCAAAAGCATCGGCCAACTCGTTGAGAACCACAGCCACCAGCTGCTCGGCCTCAACTCCAGGGATATGGCGATCACCCACTGCATCCTGCACAATAACCACATCGTAGCCCAATTCACTGCCAGCCCTGGCGGTAGTGGAAATACACACGTGCGCCATATACCCAACCAGGACAATCTTCTTCCCCAGATTTCCCAAGCTGCTCAGGTATTCGTGGAGATCGGTCTGAGCGAAAGAGCTTGGGAAGTTCTTAGTGACGATTTTTTCACCGGGGTTTGGTGTCAGCTCCTCAAACTCCTGTGCTAACGCGGTTCCCGGAGTAAACACGGGAGCACCGGCAGGCACTTCGTGCACCACATGAACGATATTGGAGCCATTACCACCATTCCGATACCGAGAAAGTAAGTCGGCAATGACTTTACGGCTCTGGGAAACATTTTCGACTTTCAACTGGCCTGAGGCGTATTCATTTTGCGCATCGACAATGATCAGAGTGGAGTCCTTGACGGACGCTGTGGAGCGAGGAATGCCAATCGTTTGGCGGAAGGATTGAGCATTAGAAGCCATAGCTAAAGTAGTAACAGAGTTTTCGGATGACTGATGATATTGTGGTGGTTGAGGGTGATTTTGGTCTGCAGGAAAGATTGTCTAGTCTGTGGTTGAGTGGCCTCCCCCATATTTATCTGTCATCGATGGTGGGGTTTCTCGGGATCCCGCCGAGGTGGGATGCCAGTGGGATACCGGTGGGATTCCGGTGGGCTTCGCTCCGATAGGATATCCAGAGGGAGAAATGCGACTGCCCACCGAGTCTTGCACATCTCGTTGTACTCTCCTTTACCCACACACACTAAGTGCTTGGTGTGGTGCGTTTACCGTCCCCGTAATGCCTGTGAGCGGAGCAGCCCGCTTCCACTGTCGCTATCCCGGCTGCAGCGCCAGCTACCGGCGCCAAGAGCATCGAACTCGTCATGAAAGTCAACATACCAGTGCTCAAACGGCCGACTGCCCCTTCTGTGACCGTGTCTTCTTCCGCAAGTAGTGCTATTCTGCAAGCTCCCCGCTCCAAGGCACCAACTGACTACCACAGTGACACTCTCCGCAGACACATACGGCGAGACCACGAAGAGGACCAAATACAAACCTCGCGTGCGACTCATGCATGCCATTCCTGCCGTGTTGCCAAAGTTCGGTGTCGAGGGGGAAACCCATGCAAGCAATGTCGAGAAAAGGGACATCGTTGCATCTTTGATCATCGAATTATTGCCCAACCAGATATGCCAGATACTCGGGCATATCCCGATGAAGCAATAAATGTAGAACATTCAAAGGTCAATCAGAGCAATCCTAAACATCAAATTGACCAGTACATCCAACTATACTTCGCTCGCTTCCATCCCCGATGGCCGATTCTCCATCGTGGGACTTTTAGCGCTTCACATGAGCCGTCCCTACTTCTGTATGCTGTGGTCATGATGGGAATGTGGGTGTCCGGGAAGGACGCTCACCGGACGTCAGCATTGGATTTGCACAAACGGCTGGGCACGTGTATTCGTGAGCAACAGGTTAGTCTGCGTGTTTTTTTTTATATGTCATTATTGTTTTCATATATTTTAGTTAGTTTTCCCCTTTATAGTATTGTTGATGGAGACTAATAGCCAACCAAACAACACAGGCAGCTTGGCAAGATATAAGTAGGCAACAACAAAGACCAGCATCAGGTTGGCCGATTGCCACGTATCAAGGCGTCCTCCTCTATCTGATATTC
Organism: Aspergillus bertholletiae; assembly: GCA_009193595.1. Lineage (NCBI taxonomy): Eukaryota > Fungi > Ascomycota > Eurotiomycetes > Eurotiales > Aspergillaceae > Aspergillus > Aspergillus bertholletiae. The sequence goes on along the minus strand of ML736443.1, from coordinate 14,455 downwards.
TCTCTCCTCTCAGCCTCACACTACTCTCACTCTCTTGACCTGACCATCCAGCTTCCCACATCGGACCAGAGGATACTAACAGCCCTGGTACAAACGTGTCTTAGACACAACGTGTTCTTTTACCCAGCGATGCTCGGGCGTTATCAAGACATTGACGATATAACATGCATATGGGTCGGGGTAGAAGAGATAAAGCGTTTGGGTCTAGCCTTGTACAAGGTATGTAACAGGTGCTGGAACGCTCGCTCAGGTGAATCAGAAGGAGACAGTAACCCCCGGTTACTACGTCTGTCTGACCTCCGCTTCCCCGCGCCAGATAGCAATCACTTATGGACAGCGAAGTCCAATACGGAACTCTCTCATCTGGTCGCACAACTATCTATGGATATAAATCCTGCAGGAGGTCGTGAGGGCAAGTGGATATCTGAGAGTGGCGGGTGGCTGAGTGATGTCGATCCCGGTTTCAATTGGGTCTAATTCATCTCGTGTTGTATACCTATCTTTTCGTCAATAGTTAGAATTATGGATCCCAACTAACAATAAAAAAGACAATGTCAGAAGTGAACGTTTTACAAGTGGAGTCCAAAAGTCCTTCCTATATAAAATGCACTATTAAGAGGGCCTGAGTCGCTTAATGGAAACACAGGACACGGCTGTCAATATTCTGATGAAGCGCGATGAGACTCATAAGCCTAGTAGGTATGAAGAAATAATAGCAAGCTACCAAGACTTTGACAACGATTGCCTACGATCTAGCCCCATGTGACACACTGTAGTGCGCGTATCACCAAGACCAATACCCTAGGCCCTAGGTTAAAATAAGTACTAGTTGTACATTTTCCATATTACTTCCTTATACACTATTTATAATTGCAAGGGAATGTAATGAGTCTATAGTTGTGCCATCTTATGGACGTCGTGATCTCTAATATGTTCTATATTTGTCTATACGGGAGCAGGACACCCACAGTACAATAAGTACCACACCCCACCAAGATGGCCACAGTTCTTGTCACTAATACAAGTAAAGAGTGTAGTTTGATTAAATAATCCGAGCCTCCACCCCTGGAGTGAGCCAGCGTACAAGGTCAGCTACCCCTTCCTTCTCAAACACCTGGAGCAAATCTTCTCGGTGCTCGGTGAAATGTTCCCAGGACTCAAAATGGATTGGTACCATGGCCTCAGCACCAGTAACGCGCATGAAATGAGCTGCTTGCTTGCCGTCAAACGTGATTTGAATGATGCCATTCGGGTGGGAGAAAAGGGCGTTTCCCAGATTGAGCACTGCAACAGATATGTTCCACTTTTCTTTGATTTTCTCGAATTCGTCGATATAGACGGTGTCTCCCGAGAAATACACCACGTTGGGGAGGCCAGCCGCGTTGAGCCCAAAAGATTCCGACTCTAGGATGAACCCAGTCACCTCGCCTCCTGGGAAGTGTTTGCACGGAGTTCCAGTAATGCGAAAATCCTTGCCTCCGATCTTGGCAGAGACGGTTTCCCACGGGCGAAGGCCAACTACTCCAGGTCGCGGCTGGAGATTATGCGCTCCGTCCGGAGTAGTGAAGACCTTGCGGCCATCCAGGAGTTGGCGACCCAAGGGGTCCAAGTTATCCACATGATCTTCGTGGCTCAGCAGTACCGCATCGATCGGAGGGAGGTCATGAAGTTGCAACGCCGGACCTTCAGTGCTGCGGAGGACTCCACTGGGCGGGCGGCCTTGAAAGCCATAATCCTTGAGGTTTGGGGCCTTTGCCCAACCGTCGTAGATGTATTGTGATCCAGCTGGACAAAACACTGGATCAGTGAGGAAATTGATGCCATCAATGTTGATGATCGCAGTGGCGGTAGTGACGTGCGTGATGCTAACGACGCTCTTGAATGGAGATGCCATTGTAGGTGATCGGCAAGGGTAGATTGAAGCTTAAGTCAAATGAAGAATGCTGATGAGGCCAACAGCACAATGTGTGTGGTTCTTAAATACCCAGAATGCAGCAGGGGACAATCTCCAGCCGGGTGGATATCGTTCTCGTCGTCATTCCTCCCACCGGAGTATGACTAACGTGAGATGCATTTGATACCTGCGAAGTGCTCAAATGGTTCATCTTACCCACCAGCCAGTGTGAATTCTTACCAACAATAATGCATCATCTTGTTTATGATTACTCAGTTTGAAATGATGGGTAATCTCTTAAGATTTCTCATCAGCGGACTATTACACACCGGTTCCACCGTCTCCATTCCAATTTGCTTCAGCATGATTCCCCTTGGATTCACGCAAGACATGCAAAATAAAGGGAGGTCAAGGGTGACAATCAAAACACAACAGTTGGTAGTGCACTGTGGACATAGTCATCTTCCATCTCTCTTTTCTTCTTTTCTTTTCTTTCCGTTTTTTTTTTTTTTTTTCTTTCATCGCGATTAACTCCTACTTAAGCATCTCATTTCGGAGCCGCCATCTGCCTTTGTTGATAACAAGGTGTTTATCTACGGTTATGAACTATTTGCTCAACTTGGCCAGTGGAATCTCAAGTTGCAGCATGCATCATTCAAGTTCGGTTGATGGAGGCTACGCCTGGATGATTGTCCTGGCTGTATTCTGGAATAATGCCCACCACTGGGGGGTTTTATCAGTATGGTGGCATATCGTCCAGAGAATAGCTACAGGCTAACCTGACCAGAGCTATGGGATCTTCTTGGAAGACTTCATATCGAATTCGAGAATCTCTGGTGGCACCAGTCTTGACTTCGCGTTGATTGGTGGACTGTCCGCATCGCAGGCGCTCGTTATATCGCCCCTGGTCACTATGATTCATCGTCGTTTTGGTCTTAAAACTACCATGGCTCTCGGTGTGCTTCTGGAGACCGCAGCCCTCCTGGGAGCGTCGTGGAGCACCAAGGTTTGGCAACTCTACCTGAGCCAAGGCGTCTGCTTTGGATGGGGTCTCGGTTTACAGTATCTCTCGACCACTTTCATTATTCCACAATGGTTCAGCAAGAAGCGAAGCCTGGCTGCAGGTATTACAACAGCGGGAACCGGTACAGGAGGACTGATATACTCGTTAGCAACTCACTCGATGCTAGCCTGGTTCGGCAGTAGTTGGTCGTATCGGATTCTAGCCATCATTCAATTCGTTGTTAATACTATCTGTGTCCTCCTCCTACGAGATCGTGTGGAGACACCCCCCACACAAAAAGGAAAGAGAAGTGTCCGTCTGAGTCTCGGTAAGAGGTACGAAACCTGGGTCTTCATCGGCTGGAGCTTTTTCAGTGTCATGGGATTCATGGTCATCTGGTATTCGCTAGCGACATATTCTCGCTCTATCGGTTTGTCCGCGAGTCAAGGATCAATTGTAACCGCCGTGATGAATGTGGGCCAAATATTCGGCCGACCGGCGGTAGGCTACTTCAGTGACATTGTGGGACGGTTCAACATGACGGCATTCGCCACGTTTACCAGCGGCTTGCTCTGTTTACTACTGTGGGTGTTCGCAACCACATACGCCGCCCTGATCTGCTTTGCGTTGTTTGCTGGGATTCTTTTTGGGACATTCTGGACGGTAGGTCGATCTGGGACCGACACAGCATCCTGAAATTGATGGCTGATAGAGCTCTAGGCGGTCGGGCCACTTGGGGCAGAAGTGGTTGGATTAGACGACCTTCAGTCATTCTTAACCATGATGTGGCTAGTCTGCTCAGTTCCTGCGACCTGTACGTTCCCTGTTCTCCGTATGGCACTGTGTTTTTTGTTTTATATCGTTGAAGATGTCTGGTTTTAATGACCTTGCACAGTTGCGGAAGCGATCGGGCTTAAGCTTCGCACATCTGGAGATCAGGAGTTTCTCCACACACAACTGTTTACCGGGTTCATGTATATCGGCGCCACTCTGTGCATAGTACTTCTGCGCGGCTGGAAGATATCTCAGAGAAAATCGCTGGAGCCCGGAGAATACCGTCGGATCTCCAGCGGGCTCTCTCGGGTGGTGGCCTGGGAGACCGTTTGAGTGCGAATGGTCGATGTCGTCCGAGACACTGTCATGATATTTATCATATCCCTGTCAACATAGTCAATGTATTGTTTTGCGAGTACAACTGTTGGAGTAGTTCCATTAACTAGTTTGGAGTAGTGGACATGGAACGGCCATCACGTGGTGTTCCTGGACACTTGGCGGGCGGGCCGACCAATAGGCGACGCCACACCAACCGCGGCTGTTTCGGCCAGCGAGCAGTCAATAAATCACGTAATAAGGATCCACCTCGTCAACAAAAGTACACAGCACTTGGGATTTGGAGAACGAAAAAAACTGGAGACAAGCTTTCTCGCCAGTCGTTCTCTGTGTCTGCTCCACCAGTGATCCAACCGAATGTCAAACCAAGTTCAACTGACAGCCACTGGGCCGGATTCTTTCCCCCAGACTGAGGAAAAACTCCGCAATGGCTGAAACGCCTCCTCTGGCCCTGTGGCCTCCGAATGAGCCCATCGTCACCTCCACACAATGGTTTCTCCCCTAATTTTCCGATCATTGCTATGGGCGCTTTTTCCTTCCTCCCCTGAATCCTTCAAATACCTTTCCGCGAGAAGAATGTGGAAGGCCTCGTGACGGTGAATTTTTTCCCTCCCCACTCCGTCTCGACGGTGACGCTTGGGCCCGGTTTTTAACCCTCAGGTCATGGTGGCAGCCGCTGTACAGAATGTCGCCCGTCCCCGTCGAGTCGAACGATCGCTCTCCTGCAGCCCCCCGGGGTGCCACCGCTGGCTACCGTCATATATCGCACTCCAGTATGAGTGGCATGGGTGACGACGACGGCAGCAACAACAACAACAACAACAACAACAACGATACCAACATCAAAAACGACTACGAATACGACTCCACCCCCGGTCCCCGCCGTTCCTCTGCGCCGTCCTTCATGAACTCCATTCTCTCTCCTCTTCGCGCGATTCGAGAATCTGGTGCACGCCTCGCCACCCGTCTCGGCCGCCCAACAGATGGAGGGGATGCTTTGGATGCGGCGGCTCATCCCGAACAGTATCTGGCGGCGGAAGATGTACGTCTGCTCGACCTGATGCCCGACGGGCAAGTCCATCCGGACTCGTACCAGTCGAAGTTGCAAAATACGATGGTCTCCGAAGCTCGATATATGGTCCAGAAATTGGGCGTCGGCGAGAAGCTCCCAGATGACGTCGACCTATCAGAGGACCGCGATGTCAATCGCGGCGTCTTCTCGTACCTTCTCCAGCATCAGATGGGTCACCGTCGCAATATTAGTCAAGTCAGCATATCCACAGTCGCTTCTCAAGACGAGCCTTCCCCATCGGGAACCAATAATAAGAAGCGACGGAAGCAAAAGTGGTACGAGGACGAGGAGGGAGATCGGTCAAAGGGCAAACGGCCCGTGAAACAGATTCGGTTGACAAAACATATCGCGGCGATTCTGACTCGCCAACGATACATCATGCAGCTGTGCCGCGCCATGATGAAGTACGGCGCCCCAACCCATCGATTGGAAGAGTACATGCGGATGACTGCAAACGTGCTCGAGATCCAGGGCCAATTCATGTACTTGCCAGGGTGCATGATCGTCTCCTTCGACGATCCGATTACCCGGACGGCTGAAGTCCACATGATTTCCGTGGTGCAGGGACTAGAGCTGGGCCGTCTAGCAAACACACACGACATCTATAAGAACGTGGTCCATGACCGAATCAGCGTTGAACAGGCAATCGAGGAACTCAACCAGCTGATGGCGCGCAAAAGCCGCTACCATACGGTGTGGAGCTTGATCTTCTTGTCGGGGCTCGCCAGCGTCGCTGTCGGGCCCTGGGCCTTTGACGCGCGGCCCATCGATATGCCAATTATCTTTGTCTTCGGCTGCCTGCTCGGCTTTATGCAGAACGTGCTGGCGCCGGCGTCACCCGTGTATTCCAATGTCTTCGAGGTCAGCGTCGCGATCCTGATGTCATTTTTGGCGCGTGCGTTTGGTAGCATTCGAGTGGGGGGGGAGCCTGTATTCTGCTTTTCTGCTCTCACTCAATCCTCGATTGCGCTGATCCTACCCGGATTCTCTGTCCTGTGCAGTAGTCTCGAACTTCAGTCCCATCAGATCGTGGCCGGCTCCATCCGTTTAGTTTACACGATCATCTACTCTCTCTTTCTGGGATACGGTATCACGGTGGGCATCACGATCTACGGCCTCTTCGACGGCAATGCCACCACCGCGTCCTCGTGCCCAGCGTCGAGTCTCTCCATTTATGGTAACGAATACATTCAGCACTTTGTCTTCGTCGCGATCTATTGTGCGGTCGCAGCGATACTCAACCAGGCGAAGTGGAAACAACTCCCAGTCACGGTATTTCTGGGGGTGTCCGGGTATATCGCGAATTATTTCAGCCAAGCATTGGACAGTCGACTGGCCAGTACGATATCCGCATTTGTCATTGGGCTGCTAGCCAACTTGTATTCACGCCTGTGGCATGGGCATGCGGCGGCGGCCATTGTCCCGGGCATGTTCACCTTGGTCTCGTCGGGTCTCGCGACGAGCGGATCGATCATGTCGGGGTTGGCCTATGCGGAGTCGGTCAGGAATGATACGGTCGATCAAACGTCGGGCTCTCAGAACGCTGTGCAGCAGTCATTGTATGGTCTGGGCCTGAGTATGGTCCAAACCGCCCTGGGCATCACTGTGGGGTTGTTCTTTTCGGCGTTGGTCGTGTATCCCCGCGGGAAGCAGAGAAGCGGGCTGTTCAATCTTTAAACTTGGTTGTAATATATTGAGGACCCATTTGTTTCAGTATGTAGTATCATTTTTGCCGTCCTAATAGACGATTTTTTTACTTGTTCATATCCGCAAACAATGCCGACCACTCGGCATCTTGTCGTAGTTCCTATGTTATTTTTTCAAGTTAGTCTTGTTTTTTCTTTTTTTTTTTCTTTTTTTTCCCTTCTGGTAGGCACAGGGGCTGGCAGTTTTTTCACCTTTGACATTATGTACCCTGTGTTTGAATTCACGTTACACTTCCACATGGGCTAAAATATATATCCGCAAGGCGGTGCCGGACGAGAACTTCCAAAGTACTGAAAATCTTTGATTCTGCAAAAACACAATCATTGCATTAGCCAATAGAGGAAAAAAAAAAAAAAAAAAAAAAAAAAAAGGCTTGAGTGCTTGTGCCGCGGATAACGAAATAACTCATGTTTGACATTTGATCAACACCGTAAACACAGTTAAAAATGTCCTTAGTGATGTCTTCGACCAGTTCTTGACATTTCCAAGGAACTTTTTAAGATCTAATGCTTTGTAACGGACGTTATACAGGAAATTTTACATAGTCTATATGATATTTTATGAGGAACATCACATCATTACTAGTCCTGGTGATTCAAATAACGAAGTATTAAAAAAAGGTCTACTGGTATGAAAGATGGAAGTCTTCAGACAGTTGCGTTAAATACCCTTATGTTTTCTTTCATGTTGGCTAATATTTAAGCTCCATTTTATATTGCTAACATGTGGAACTATCCCTCTAGGCATGGAACATTTCCACTTGACCACCTGCACACCTCTGTGTTCGAAGTGGAAAATACTCAGAAGTATCAATTTCTACCCCCGCGCTGGGGCATTGAATATTGCTTCCGCGTCTAGCCTTTGTTATACACGTGGTCTCTAATACACATTGCTTGAGCCCACTTCAAATACCCCATGGAGCTCCACATGGGTATCGGGTGAGGGGAAGAGGATCTACCTAGATGCAATTCATCGATAGTCCACACAGTGGGCCTTTTCCTCAAATCCGAATGCACTGTGGATGCCTATCGGAGCTAGGGAAAGCGTCCCCCCTCTTGAATGTTCCACACATAGCTCGACCAGCAGTTCACACTATCGAAGGGCTGGACCCTTAGGGTTACATTGTGCGGTTACACCGTAGAATGCAGCAAGGGGCGGTGGACAAGACCCTCACTAGATACGCTATGAGAGAGGGGACAACCTGCGAAATGGTCTTTCTTGAAGCTACAATGTACCATCACAATTGCATTTTTTGTTTCCATGGAGAATAAGACAGCTATTTCCGCCGACACGTCGCACGGAAGTCATGCATTGAGAGAGAGGTGATATGTGCGTTGCCTGGATGGAGGAGAGAAGATCTTTCGCGTACAGATTGGCAGAAGGATATCGGAATTCTACTGCAGGGCCTATGGTTCACAGCTCTAGCCAAGCCCAGCTATTGAGATCGTGCCGGACATAGGCCCTATTGCAGTATGGTAGGCCTTTGCTGTACACGTAGATTTGCCCTGCTGCTGATTGAGTTGGCAATATCTCCGACGACAAAACCCTAAGTTGTAACAGAGAAATTGCTCTCGGTTAAACGTATAATGGGCTCCCTGTGCCCTATCGATCAGGTATCGCATCGCCAAGCAGACTAATATACCGACGGAGCTCCGTTGGTAGAGAAAACGCGAGTTGAGAGGCGGATTATTATCGTATTCCCGCATACTCCCCATGCTTAGCCACTGCCGTATGTCCTGTCTCATAGAGTAATACGACGCTCTGCAGAGTACTTTTTAAATTAATGTGGATCAGGAGATCAGGCTCATCCCGGATCTGCAAAGATCTAATGAGATCGCCCAATCATCCTACTGCGTAGTAGTATTATTGCCAGGACTACACTCTCGCCGCGGAGAAATTAAAGAAGATTCAGATTCAATAAGGGAGACTACGAGTAACCATTGTCGCCTGGTACTGGAAGTCATTGACGGTGATACGAACAGAATGTATGCATCGTCAAGGAACTATCTCGTATAGATCCTTGTTGCTACATCACTCGCGGCTACAGTTGCATACATCGGCCGAACTCGACATATGGCTCGCTATCCAGCAACGCATGAGGACGGCAACCGCATCATATAAAGCTGCTCTAACCCCCCTCCCCATCAAGGTCTTGACAACAGCCATTGTCTCAAGCCTTTCACTCACACTTATATAGTCACTACCATCTCAAGTTATCAAAATGAGGTTCTCTTTTGTTGCCCTTGCTACCCTCCTACCCGCAGCAGCCTTCGGCGCAGCGATGCCTGGAGATCCCGCCGACGCTGCTCCTACCCTTTACACCGGACCAGCTATTCCTGCCCTCGAACTCGAAGCACGAGACCTGGAGAAGCGGTCTGTTAAAGGACATGTCAACGTTGATGGACTCCGCTACCGCACTTGCCCCCGGACCAGCTGTACTGCGGTTGGCCAATACTCCAAGGGAACCAAGGTCAACTTGGTCTGCTACACACGGACCAATACTACAACGGTTAAAGGTGACAAGTATGTGTATTATAGTACCGTGAGGCAGTGAATGGAGCTAATCATATTGCTACTAGGGGTTGGGGCAAGTTGACAAATGGCTACTGGGTTGCGCTGGCGAATGGTGCTTACGTCGGATGGGCTGGTGAGTTAGCCTGAACTAGAGCCACGGGGAAACACAGACTAATGCCGTTCCACTAGGCCTACTTCCCCCCTGTTAAGGGATGGAGGTATTTATTCCTGTGTTGTGACGATGGGCAGGCACTTTTGAATGAGATATTGTGAAACGGTAGTTGGAAGTGAGGATTGCCTCTTCACGGACAATCTAGTTCCTGATGTACATACATGGTTGAGCTGGCCAATTGGTTACTCCTTTGCCATTCAGCTGAACCAGTCAAGCGCTGCTATCATCCTGATTGACCTAGCTTACTACACTTTGCTTAGCCAGCAATAGGAATTATGTCAATACCCCTTTGCGAGGAATTGCGTCAACTGTTGCTTCGTAAAGAACCCGCATTTAACCTAGAACGGAAATAGCAAAGGCGCTCAGCCCCACAATATCGAAATATATGGTTTGTTTGATCTTTTTTGTATTGCATTTCAGTATTCTACCGGCTTGTAAAAGGGATACTGTGGAGCGCAGCGTAGGGCCCGCTCTCATATCCAGCCATCAAACCACTGGCTGTGGGATGCCGGCCTGTTGCTAGTGCATCGTAGGACGGGGATACTGAGTACTGTGAGTGGCGGGCAATACAAGCTGTCTTCCGAGAAAGGAAATACGAAGGGCGTTGGATAGCAATAAATGCTGCATATGATGTTGGGTACTAATAGCTGTTCTATAGAACCGCTGCCTCTCATGATATTACTTTTGCTCTTGAGTGCTCAGTTACGAACAGATTTTCCAGTATAAGTTAAAAATCACAGGATTGCATCTGTGAAACTCCTACGGATAAAGCGGTCTTCTGCAATTTGAATCTCTAATGATGGCTATGGGGGTATGGAATCGGTTGACGTATTTTCCCTCTGCGAATATCGACCTGAGCAAGGCCACCGGTGCTTACACTTCTCTGGATGAAATCTCGGGCATCGTTACTCTTACTACGAAACCAGAATCAAATATACGGGTCCACAAGCTCTATATTATTCTGCATGGTAGGCTATAGTGTCATTGAGTCTAACATGCGTTAATTAACCCTGTCCTGTTATAGGTACAATTACAGTGTGTATTGAACAAGTAGGGGCTGGGGGTGCACGGTCAGTGACATCAGATTCTTTAACTCGACGATTCCTGGCAGTCAAACAGGATATCCTCGATGATAGTACACATAAGCCTTGGAGCTCTGTGTGTTCAGTCCCATTCTCCCTGACTGTGCCGTCAAGCTTGGATGACTCCGCGTGCACTCATCACCTTAATAATGAGGCTATTCGACAACATCATCTTTTTCTTCCTCCGAGTGTATCTTCGACGGATTGTGTATTCTCAGGTCGACATATGAAAAATATGGTGAAGCCGGGTTTAGCGATACAATATTCTGTCTCGCTATTTGGGAACCTGTCTTCAGCATCTGGCGAGTGCCATGATACACTGTTGGCGGAGAAAACGGTCTTTCTAATCCCTGAGTCTATGTGTGCAATGGATCCCATATGGAGCAAGAGAGATATCGCACAGTATAGATTCGGGGATGAAAGACGGTTCGCTAGGTTTGGCAGAGACGTTGGAAAGCTATTGATCACAGCCGAACCGCCTGCACCACTCCAAACTAATGCCCAACGATGCGGTCAAGATGCTGTCCGCGCGATAGCGTTTAATATCAAACTTCGCTTCGAAGCCTTTCACCACTCTGAGACACCACCCCGGATATTGGAAGTAAAAAAACATATTGAATCCAGGACATATTTCTCAACAATGCCCTGGCAGGACTTGCCTGTGAAGACGAAGGGCCTCGCTTTATCAACATGCAGAGGAATCCGGTCAGAACGAGTGTATCTTTCTGCCCTACAACCGACAACTAAGTGGCATCGAGCTAGGCCTACCGACACAGAATATACGATGGAAATAGTAGTTCCAGTGTCGCTTCCCGATAAGAAGAAATTGATTCCATCGTTCCACTCCTGCTACGCTAGTCGTACGTATGTGTTATACCTCAGCATAAAATATAAAAGAGACGCGTCCATTGCTGTGCCTTCAACCATGAAATTGAAGTTACCTCTTGACATTTTCAGGCCTGGGAGAAGTGAAATAAATAGGTAACTGGAAGGGGAATTCAATGAGGAGTGCTCGATTGGTGCTGGAGGGCTGGAGTCTAGTCCCTAATAGTTGTTGTGCGTTCGACAATGATGGCTCTCTTCGGGATCTATTGTGTACCGTGGAAGTGAAATCTATATTAAGGGCCCGATGCATGGTCAATGCAGCATGCAGAGGTCGGAAGATGGAACAAACCTCAGTCTTCTAAACTATCGTCACAATGTCAATAGTTTCAATAAACCGTCTAGCTTTAAAAGTCGGTTCAGGAATGTGGATGAATATATTTGAACAAGGCTGGGACAAAATAAGTAGATATTTCATATCTATTCCCATCGCTGGATAGCTCTTGGTTGATTGATTATTCTAAGAACGAACCATAATGCATAAAAGTGCATTACGAAGATACTATTTTTGGCTTATTTGCTATCCCAATGGAATCGTCGTCGGTTGATCAGGTGGCGTGACAGTGGCGTGGATGTCTATACCAGGGTCCAGGCACTGCTATTGCCCACTGGAAGTGCACGGCACGACAGAAAAAGAGCACCATCATGACATCATGACTGGAGATTTGGTTAAATAATTACTCGTGGCTGGATTTGCATAATCTCAGAGTACCCCAATAGTCACCCAAATCCTGGGCGACGGGTTCATTAACAGTTTATATAATGTGCCCTCCAGACGCAGCGACTTGCCACCGCTCCACCCTTACTACACGGTAGGTGTATGATATCAACACGATATGACGGAATATTCGCAAACTGTGTGCAGCCAGTCTGCTTCATTTGCCCCCCTCAAGCATGTAACGGCAGTCCTCGAGTGCAAGCCGTTTATCCGCTGCGATGACGAGATTGTGCATGAGCTGGATGATACAGAGGCATTCCTTCGCGCTTCTGTAGATCAACAGCCAGACAACGCATTGTATAATCATTTACTTGGACGCTGTCTATACCTGGTGCGGAGATACGAGGATGCAGAACCATTCCTTCGCGCTGCAGTCAACGGAGAGCCTAATAATGCAACATTCATTTATTGGCTTGGGCATTGCCTGGACTTGCAGTTAAGACACAAGGATGCAGAACCGTTCCTTCGCACTGCAGTCGAGGCGGAACCATCTAATGCCCTGTATAACCACTGTCTCGGGTATTGCCTATACTGCCTGTTGGGGGAACCTGCAGTGCCATACCTTCGTGCGGCAGCCGAGGCGGAGCCGTACAATGGACCTTACAGCTTTTGGCTTGGGTATTGTCTATACCACCTGTTGAGGGACCGCGGTGAAGAGCCCGCAGTGCCATACCTTCGTGCGGCAGTCAGGGCGGAACCATACAACGGAACCTACAACCTTTGGCTTGGGTGTTGCCTAGTGACACTATTGCGATATGGCGATGCAGAACCATTCCTTCGCACTGCCGTTAGGGCGAGGCCAAATGATGTACGATCCAAGTATGTTCTTGGCGACTGCCTGTATCTACTGTCAAAATATAAGGATGCAGAACCGTTCCTTCGCGCTGCAGTTAGGTGGAGGCCAAATTATGGACCATTCAACCAGGTTCTTGGAGAATGTCTATGTCGACTGTCAAAATACAAGGATGCAGAGCCGTTCCTTCACACTGCCGTCGAGGCGGAGCCGGGAAATACCGATTATAAAGCCTGGCTGGAGCATTGCCGAGACAAACAGAGGTCATCCATATCTAGGTTTTTCGGTTGGGGAGGCGGGCATCATACGGAGCGCACCTCGCAGCGCACCTCGCAGCGTCAAGAAAAGGACCCTAATCGTCATGCTCCTCAAGTGCAAAATATGAACAATATTGCTCATCAACAGTGGCAGGGATACATAGCCTGTAACCCTGGTGCTTATTCCATATAGGTACGATGTCCAGGGGCTGCGAGACCTCAACATTTCAGCTATACATTGTGACGAAGTGGGTATTGCTTGCCTGTTCTCTTGCCGCCCCTCAAACATTGATGCTATCTCTCAACCTCCATGGTGGCCGTCCAGAAATCAGCATTCTTTGATCCTGCAATACAGACGGGTATGTATTTCCCATACTCATTTACCACCAGCCCTATTTATACCCCCGGAGAACAAAGTGGCATAGGGCCTGTCGGTTTGCTTTTCCACCTTCGTAGCCTGTGTGAGTCCCTTTATATCTTCGTTCTCTGTTCGCAACACACCCGGGCATTTGCAAATAGTTCCTGCAGTTGTACTTGGCGTTCCATTGCCCGCTTTCTCTGGGATTTGATATAAGATTGGCCTCACCATATATCCCTGGATGTAAGGGACTGTTATATACGAAAATAGGGCGTGGAGAGCACAGTGTTCTGTCTACTCAGCCTTATCCAAGTCACACGCTGGGAGGTTAGTGGCTGGGTGGACGATTACCAGTGAATTTCTCCTGTTGTGTAGTTTTCCTTTCTCTAACCTTTTTAAGCTAATTATTTCGGTCTCAACTGTCTTGATGAAAGAATATTCAATATCAGCTGCTCATGGAATATAGATTGTACAGGTGCGGGCTGTACCTATATTGGTCCTTGCCGCTTCAATTTTATAACCATAAAACCGCTCAAAGAAGAGGGCACTATCGGGGAGTATTCCTTGGGCGCTCGACCGGCAAACTTGATCGAGACCATGTACAATTCACTTCATTTTATCACTGTGTAGCTCCCCCACTGCGAGCCTGAAACCCATACCTCCATTAAAGTGCTACTTTAAGGGTTATACTGCAGCTCAGCTAAAGATTTACAGTAGAACAGCGGGAGTACCTTTATTATTTTTATGACCGGCAACCGGTCCGAGACACGATATACTGGATATTGAATTGGCTGAAACCGACCTTGAGATCACTTATTTATTTATTTAATCAAGTTTAACGTCCATATAGAGCCATTTGGCTATGACAGACACATGCGTCTAGGCAGTGGTCT
>ML736442.1:0-21231 GCA_009193595.1 Aspergillus bertholletiae | reverse complement strand
ACGCCTGCGGAGCGCGGTAGGCCAACGGGCTTCAGGAATACAGTACTCGGGGGCTCAAGGCTGTTCAGGATTGTATGGCAGTTCCCCTATATAGTAAAACAGAACGAATCGCTTGAGGACCGGAATCCTCTGCGCGATCCTGACCTAAATACATTTGTGCGTTACATAAGCAGGCGGCCAGTCAGCGCATCGCTTGCGGTAGTTGTGGTTGCCTGAGGCAACCGCCGTTACATTCTCCTCCACTTTGAATCTGGTAGTGCACATGAATAGCATAAGGTCCTGGATAGTTGTAGTATTTAACAAGTCTCTGCGGTAGTGGTAGACATCGCGTACTGAGTTGAATAACCGCTCAATATCAGTATCAGTAGCAGGACAGAGAGAATATCCCGTACTAGACTTGTAAGTATAGGAAATTTATATTAATAGTCTCTCCAAAACTGCCGAGGGCTGATTGAGACAGTACCTATTATTAGATATATTAGAAAAAGATCAGGTAAATTAGAGAGGATAGGTAAAAGATATTTACCTCCTCGTAAATACTCTCTGAGCTTATTACACTTGCTAGGTTATATTCTCTTAGTATTTAGTATAAGCAAGATATTAAGCTCTGATATCTGCACTGATTACTTGGCCTTCAAGACAGACTGTGAACTAGTATAGTCTTCTTTATAGTCTTTAAAACGGGACTCAAGACTTTATTGGTACTAGGTAGTGAAGTCCTTGTCTGGATCATGCCAATCAGGTATTGAAAAGAACTGCAGTTTATACTGCGGGGCAAGAATAGTCCCAATTGCATAGATATTACCAAGATCTTTGTCGTCTATTAAGGTATAGTACTCCCGTAACTTTGTTTCAGCAGATTTAAGAGCTTCAAGTACTGATCTAGTCAATCACCCCTAGCTATCGACATCTGGGACCTAGATAGGGGTAGGAACCGGGTCCGGAGGACAAGAATAGTGAACTGCTATGATAATTGGCTAAGTGAGAACTACTGCTGGCAGGGCCCTAGTTCTAGACGCCGCCGCGCCATTGAAGATGCCGAATGGAATCTACTAGTAGAAGGAAGATGCCTGATACTAGGGGATTTCAATGCCCACAGTCGTATGTGGAATTCCCAGACTAGTCAACATACTAACGCAGCGCCCTTGGAAGATCTAATTGAGAGATTCAATTTATACGTGAATAATGAGCCTGATATTTCTACTAGGCCCAAGCGGACCCGTGGTATTTCCGTTATTGATCTAGCAATATCAACTCCAGAGCTAGGCCCCTTGGCCAGCTGGCTAGTTGACAACAAATATCCTACTGGATCAGACCATGAGCTGATATTAGTCGAGTGGGAAGAGCTAGAACAAAGACCTACAGAAACCATTACACAGGTGACTGACTGGCAAATCAATGATCTGGAAGCAGATTCAGAAGCTTTAGACAAGGCTAGACAGGTATGGAAGGTCCTAACTGCCCACCGACCAGCTCTACTAGATAACTGCAGTAGGGCTGAGGTAGAAAGCGAGGCAGTATGGCTGCAAGAAGCCCTGACAGAAGTGCTAAGCAAACATGCAAAACCTATACGGGTAACCCCATTCTCTAAACGATGGTGGGGACCGCAGGTCAAAGCCAGCCGGCGAGAATACGCTAGAGCCAAACGGATATGGACAACAGGTCTAGGCACTGATCAGGATCTAAAAGGGGCCCGAAACGCTCATTATCAATCTATCAGAAAGGCAAAGCGCGAATGCTGGGAAGCCTTTCTAACAGGGCAGTCAGGGGAGCTGCAGACAGAGTCTAAAGATAGGCTAGATCCTAAGGGCTCAACCCGATGCTGGCAGGCACTGAGATACTGCAAACCCTAGGCTACCGGGACTATACCAGTGCTCAAAGGTCCCCAAGGGCAGCAAGCAACTACCCTAGAGGCAAAGGAGGCCTTGGTCAGAGAAGTCCTATTCCCTAGGGCTCCTAGAAGTGAAACAATACGTGCAATTCCACAGGGAACTATGCACTTACAGGTAGACTATAATATGGTTCGAAAAGCTCTATTCAGTTAGGCAGTTCAAAAGGCACCCGGAATAGACCGTCTCAACATCCGGGCACTGAGACTATTATGGAGCTGGGACACCACGCGAATAGTAGCATTGGTACGCCAATACTTTAGACTAGGTCTACACCCACTGGCATGGAAGACAGCAAAGGGCATTCTACTACGCAAGCCTAATAAACCTGACTATTCAATGGTTAAGGCTTACATGGTGATCAGTTTACTGAACTGTATAGGAAAGGTAGTGGAAAAGGTGGCAGCGGAAGCTATCTCTAGCTACTGTGAGGCAGCTGGGGTTCTATATCCAGGGCAGATAGGTAGCCGAAGACAACGCAGTGCAATTGACGCAGTAGCCTGCCTAATTCAGGAGGTACACCAAGCGTGGGGCCAAAAACAGCTGGTAGGGGCCCTGTTTATGGATGTAAAAGGGGCCTTTGACTATATAGACCCGATAAGACTGGTAAAGCGAATGCTAGACCTAGGTCTAGACCCAGGTCTATGCCGCTGGGTGCAATCATTCTTAGCAGATTGCAGAATCCAGCTGGTTATTGATCAACAGCAGTATTCTGTGCAAATAATAGATACAGGAGTCCCACAAGGCTCACCAGTGTCCCCGATTCTTTTCATTATTTATCTAGGTGTGATTTTCTAAGTTATTGAGTAAGCAGTTCCTGGTATCAGAGTTATATCATTTGCAGATGATGTAGCCTTATTGATAGCGGCCAGCTCAGTACAAGAAGCCTGTCAGAAGCTAGAACAGGCTGCTAAATTAGCTATAGAACAAGGCAGAAAACAAGCAGTTCAGGTTAATACTGAAAAGACAGAAGCAGTTTTGTTTACAAGAAAAAGGGGTAGACTACTTAAAGACCAGATACAGCAAGCAAGAATCCAGATAGAAGGATACAGAGCTGCCTTTAACTCTGAGGCCACACGGTGGCTGGGAGTATGGCTAGATAGGGGTCTAACCCTCAAAGCACACTATCATACCTGTCTACGGAAAGCCCGCAGGGCGGAGGCACAGATACAGACCCTGTGCCGAGACCAAGGGCTACCACCAGGCCTAGTTCAACGCATTCAAGTAGCTGCGGTACAGGCGGTTGCACTATATGGGGCAGAGCTTTGGTGGCAGGGTCAAAACGACAGGCTAAAGGGGATCCGATACTTGATTAATCGGCAGGCACGCGCGACTACAGGTATACTTAAAACCACACCCGTTGGACTACTTATTAAAGAGGCAGCCCTATCCCCAGCAGAAGCTCTACTAGACAAACACCAGAGACAATACAGCTTAAGACTACTAGAGCTACCTGATAGACACCCAGCGCAGGTTATACTGCCTATCAGTTTCCGCAAGGGAGACTGCTACGCACAACCAGGGGAACAGCCCTTTGATAATCGAATATGGGCCGACGGCCCTAGGGCATGAGGTCTATGGAGTCTAGGGCAATATTTAGCCGCTAAGATAGCAGACATACTGAAGATAGATCCATCAGCAGGGTTGGAGAAGATGGTAGAGGCTTTTCCAAAAGCTTTTCCAGGCACTATACTAGTGCCTATAGAGTTAGAAGCTATTCAGCAAGCAAACGCCCTATATAAAGGGCCGACTATATGGTCAGATGGGTCTCGCCTGGATAATAGACGAACAGGTGCAGGTATTGCATGGCAAGAGCCTTCAGGTGCTTGGATAACCAAGCAAATACCTCTAGGACAGGGGAAAGAAGTATTTGATGCAGAATTAGCAGGGGTATATAGAGCACTTGAAATGGCTGTACAGCTGGACTATAATAACCCTATTAGGGTTCTATTAGATTTGCAGACAGCTATAACAAGGCTACAAGACAACCGAGCTGGCCCAGGGTAGAAATGGGCAATTCAGGCCTATAATACAGCTCAAAAACTAGTAGATTAAGGACACCAGATTTCCATCCAATGGGTCCCAGGTTATCGGGGTATAACAGGAAATGAGAAGGCTAATCAAGCAGCTAAATTAGCTGCTAAAAAGCCCCTTCCAAGAGATGGAGACAGCAGTCTAAGTCTGGCCTATCTAGGCAGAGCATGTACGGAGGTTAATCAGATCCAAAAACAACAATGGCTTGCACAAGCTCTAGGGAAACAATCTAGCCGAGCTTAACAGTACTATCAGCCCCAAAAAGGATGGAAACTAGATCCAGTGGCGGGAGCAGCACCTAAACAACTCACGCGTCGATATTACCAGCTAAAAGTTGGGCATGTAGCAGTACCAACCTATCTCAGTTAAATAGGGGCTCAAGACTCCCCTAGGTGTCAGAACTGCCAAGCTCCTCGGGGAACAGTGGGTCGTCTATTAGTTGAATACAGACAATGGCGCCACCAACGGCAGACCCTGTATAGGGCCCTAACAAAAGCAGTGGTGCAACCACCTGGACAAGGAGAGTTAGCCCCAAAGGGCCGCCTCTTTAAGGATCAGAGGGCTACAAAGACCCTAATAGCTTTTCTGGCAGCGACGAAGATTGGATGCTTTCCAGGAGAGGTGACCAAGGAGATAGATAGAATCTCTAGGGATAATCTAAGAGATCTAGGACTAGTGGAGGAAGCAGAGAGTAGGGGGGAAGGGTAGCAAACGGGGTAACCTAGGCATGCCTAGGGGATACCCAACAGACAACGAATACCGAGGAGGGCATAGCCCAAAGGCCCTGGCGCAGACAGGCGGATCGGGCGAGGAAAAGGACCAGAATGAACATAGAAAAGGATAGAGGGGGCTGGTAGAGCTTCTAGGGATAATCTAGAGGCAGTGGTCTACACCACTGCCTAGACGCATGTGTCTGTCATAGCCAAATGGCTCTATATGGACGTTAAACTTGATTAAATAAATAAATAAATAAATACTTGTCTCAATTGTCGCTGTTATTATAGTAGCTGTAGATACTACAGTTGTTTCAGTTATTACGATTCTTCCCCCCGTTCCCACTGGTGACCAAAACGACGCCGAAAATGGCTCCCCTCTGCATCCAAGCCTAACGCCCCCTCCTTTTCGCCCAGCCTGGCCGGGCGCCTATAAGATGCAGCGTCCGCCCTCTCTTCCGGAGCCTTTCAACATTCACCTCTCCTCGTCCCAACCCCGTTGCCTAGACCGACCTTCAATCCCAGGCCTCTTGTCACATAGTCCCAACCGTGGCCCCTATACCCGACATCTCCTATGACTCCTCTACCTTTACCACCTGCTCAAGGCGATGAGCACCAATTTTGGACCGATCCTATCCTTTGCGAGGAAACTCGAGCTAGATTGAAACATTTCCGTAGTCTTAGATAGCTCCCTCCAAATTTCAAGCTAAGAACTCTGATAGGAATTACCGTCGTCGAACGGTACTGGCGGAAGTGGGTTAGCCCTCGATGGAATACAAGCCCAGTAGAGAATAACATGGAAATAGGTATTATATTCAATCGAACCAGGACTACGTGGACTATCTTCTGCTAGAAGATCAAGCGATTTACATGAATGTTTTCGACTGGATATTTAAGACGTCACGAAAGAAAGCACTTCAATCGTATAACGAATACTAGCGCCGTCTTTGTTAATACTTCGAACTATTCGCCCGCCGCAGTGTTAATGACGATATTTATAAATAGATACAACACGTACAGGTGCTCTCTCTATTCTGAAGGGAATTAAGCTAAATAGAGCATAGTTTCTTAATAGTGTATTTCTAACTAAGCGCAAATCCCTAGACGCACGAAGGAAAAGAATACTCTAGATATAAATATTTTTTGTGTTATATATCGATATCACTAGGTCCATTCACGCTTCTTTCGCTATAGAAGTATAATCGTCCAGTTTACCACTATCTAGCTCTAGTCCGCTATTACTAGAACCCGACCCGGCGTCCTGCTTCTACAGAACACCTCCCTACCCGGCAACTCTTCTACGAGCAGGCGTAAACAAAATCCTATTTTTCAGAGTGATCTTCCGAAGCATATTCCCGTGACAGACCTTCTAGACTCGGTCTGCTATCGCGATATTAAGCTATTCTATCTCCGAGACCCTTAGAGCAAAAGTGACGTTCTCTATACTATCATAGAGTTTTGTAACTTAAAAGGTCGACCGGAAGGTGCCGATAGGTAAGCGTATTTACGACCTCGTGTGCTACACTACTAGATCCGCTACTAACTTTTCCTATTAGAGCCAAATTCTTTATGCATAGCGACTATTAACTAGGATATTATCCTACTACTCAAATTATTTCTTTCGCTTTTCGAGATAGAGCATTTATCAATACCGACCTCACGCCAGAGCTTATCTAGCGCCTTCGAGTTCCGAAAAGAAGCTCCTCCCTCCCGCTCCGTTAGAAGCCCGAGGTTCTTAATATACCTCTCCGACGTTTTAAGCGCACGACGTGTGGCTATAAGCTTCATGCAATATTACCGATGACTTATAAATCAAGCCGACGAGTACTTAAAGAGTTAGGTCGAGATGCTCAATTTAAAGATAATATTAGACATTACAACTTTCGCCGTTAGGCCGTAAATGAAGTCAATCGTGAGTCACACCCGCGCACAATCTCTAAACACATTATCACTATGTCTACGGAAGTATTATCTAACTAGGACCGGGCAGGGAACTTCACTAGCTAGGAGCGGCAAAGAGTGCTAGATTAGTCGGGTGACGCTATATTTAAAAAGCACTATCAGTCACAGTTCATTAGACGCGATCTCCAACATATTGTTCTTCTTCGACCGCCTTAGGATTGTTTATTGCGCGTCGCTAGCAGTATACTCAGGAAGAGAGATCCATTAGCCCCGTCTAAGCTTACCGATACGCACAAGCAGGCTATTTGCCAACATCCGGAAATATTGAAGCTGAAACGAGAAAAGAGAGAGCTTATGGCAGAGATACGATCTCTGGCCGGCACGGTGAAGAATACACAACAGTCCTTCCCACACCTTCATCAAAGGCACGAAGCTATAGGTAAGGAATTAACCAAGCTTCGCAAGAATTTATTAACAGATACGCGAGAGACAGCCAGAAAGGATTATTTCCGCATTGCACCTATACTCGAAGTCAACCGACAGATCAAACAGCTGCTCGGTAAACATGAGCCTGACATAGATACTAACAGCTCTAACGATGAAGACTGGGAGTTACCTACCCCGAAGTACCATTTTCCCGAACGGGCCCGAAGTGGAGAATTATGACGAAGACAAGCTCCTTACACGCCGAATCCAGGTTATGAAGGATATGGTTGCGCTCTTGGGCCTCTGCGAGCCGAGTAGGCGAGGCAAGCGCGTTGATTGGAAGTTCGACGACGAGACTGATGAACTACCAGACCAGTCAGAGAAGCCCTCGCCTTCTGAAGAGGATAATCTGGACTGTCCAATAGATGTGTGCATTATCTGCTATGGTGCATCTCGTCACTCAGCATCCACCCCTCCTCCGTATAAATTTCCCTATAAGCGACTGGACTCTCTTCGTCGTCATCTCATTGAATCCCATCTACTCCATGCAATAGAGTGCCTCGGAGGTTTACCATAGTGATCTACACTAGGCCAAACCAGCACTAGGGTGAATTGAAACATTGTTGCACGAAAAAGTCAGTGTTACTTTTCATAAGCCGCGACACCTTTTTCTGTCGGCAGGGCACGAGCAGCTGCCGAAAATGAAATAGCTTAAGCGAGGCCGACTTGGCGGGTGCATCCTTGCCAAGATGTCGCCATGTTTACTTCATGACTAGGGTCAGTCATTCGCATTGAAAGGAACAACTACACTTGAAACAGTTCGCTTAGCCCAAAGAGGAGTCAGTGATATGAAAAACCGAGCTTGATTCAATGTTGAGAACTGATTGGCCGATATGGTTCACCGTCTGGGCGAGAAGGAAAGTGAGATCCTTGAAGCAGATCAGTTTAGGCAATCTCGTTCTCACCTCGGCTCACCTTCAACTACTATTCTCTCTAGAGAAACAACATGAAATCCAATGCTTCTAGCATGACACCAGAGCAAGAACAGGAAGCACAGCCCATACCTAGAGATTAAAAACCATGGTAGTCCCGAGAATCATGGTCTTTGGCTAAAGCAACATTTTAAAAGCGCTTTTTGCCTTTTTATGATTTTCCCCTGAGAAGACACACCTATCGTTCATAATAGAAATACCGTGCCTTGACACCAGCGTACTGTTTACCTATAATTTTCCATACCACTCGGCCATAATGACCAGAAACTCCAGCGGCCAGTCGAAAGTTTTCAGCGTGACCAAGAAGTCATTACGACAGAAAAGAGATCGATGCAAAATGTCCCTAGAAAAAAAGTCGCACAAGTACAGCAATAAATGCGGCGCAGATGTATGCCTAGGCATTCAAATTCGAGAGTCAGGGAAAGTATTCATTTTTTCCGCGGACACCTCAGGATTTTGGTCCTTCATTAGTCCTCATCCACTACCTAAGGGCAACCTAGGAACTATACGACTCCACCAACCCTAGCTGGTTTAACTCTTTGCATGATTGGAGGGATTGGAATATAGAATATGAGAATACTATGATTCAAATCGCTCAAATAAAATTTAGCTCCAGATCTAACTCATTGATGTTACCAAGACCAATCCAAACACTGAAATGTCTAATACCCAATCTCTTGAAACCGACCACTCCGAGTCATCAGGGGCTTTGCTATATATTTTTAAGCATTTATCATCTCAATTTCTGATGAAGCCTGCGACACCTTAGACGAAACGACTCCACGACGCGGCTTCGCCGAGAGTTCCCCCCATCGCCGGCCCATGGCAACTGCTGGGTGAGCGGCGGTCATACAAATGCACGCAATGGCAATCATAGTGCTCTCAAGAATCATCAGGGAAATTTCATCATTAGCAAGATCACTGTTAAATCCACCTTTCAGCTCCGCAACACGGAAGATCGAGCGAATAAAGATCGTTAAAACGGCAATGGTAAGACCTTTGATTGGGTTAGCATAGGCTGATAAATGCGGGATTATTTAGTGACACTTGCCCAGAAGGAACATCTTCCATTTCAAACCACTGCGAACAGATGCTGTAGACGCATTCTTCATGTCTTCTGAGCTACGGCGCACTCGCAGGGCGAATTCCGAAGCGAGCACGATGAACAGCGTCAACGAGGCGACCTGGAACGCCAATCCTGCAATCATGATATTAACACCGGTATCACTGAGGCTTTTTTGGTCTGAGTCGGCGATGGAGGTAATGGCGCCGCCGGCTGCTTGTAGGACTAGAGCGATGATATCGCAAGTGACGAAGAGGATGGTGTATGTACGCGGGCGAATCCTGGAGATATCCTCCCCGTAGACGATGACAATTCTTCCCAGGCAGATGTAAATAGCGGCAGTGAAGAAGGCCGGGGCAATCGTGAGACAAATGAGGTATCTAAAAGTCAAATTTCTGATTAGCTTGCTTTATTCAGAGGTATGTCTCAAAGGTCACGTACAGAAGGAATGCATTAAAGTCGAATGGGTTGCTGTGCATCATGACTCGTCCGATATATCCCAGTATTTCAAGAATGAGCCCCGCGGTCATGGCCCCCATGTATGTCCATGTTCGGAACCATGTTCCTAGGGCGATTTGTGCGGCGAGGAGAAGGCCGAAGATAATGAGGAAGAGGACATTTGCCGGGATGTTAGGCTGGTAATTGATATAGGCCAAGTCAATTGGGCAAGTTGCCAAGGTGCAGTTGTCCATGTTCATTTCCGACATTTTCAGTGTTGATATTTCTACTCTTTTTCTCTCTTTTTTCTTGTTCTTTTTTGAGATAGTGAGGAGGAGAAGAGGCAGAATGCGAGTCTAGATAGGCCTAGGTTGATATTCCCCTCCTCATAGCATCGAATACACGCACTCTTTATACAATCTGACAAAATAACGAGGCCTGAAAGTCAGCCACGAGGCTATGCTATCTCCGACCCTACGTAGGACTATCATTGGCGCGAGTATACTTCCCAGGGCCGAAAATGGGGCCGTGCCAAGACACGGAGTCCAGGCCAACTCCGAGTCCGCGGACTAGGAGGGGAATTGCCTGGGGGCCGGTCCGCGGACTCTTAAGGCCTCCTGTTCCTGTCTAGCCTCCATCTTAGCTCCAATTCTTTAAATGCTGCCTACTATGTCCGCGCCGACCAGTCTAGGCCGAGTCAGGACCTGCGAGAACTGTGTGCGTGCTAAAATTAGGTGCTCGCGCACCTCTACCCAATGCTGCGATCGGTATGCAACATCCCGCTTCTACTTCTACTTCTCTTCTCTTCTACTTAGCAACGTAAACCTAACACGCTTTGAAGGTGTCTCCGTCTGAACAAAGATTGTTATTTCCGCGCAACAAAAGCTCGTACTCCTAAGAAGAGGGAGACGTATATCTGCCCACTCCTCGTATCGATACGATCTGTCAAGCTGACCGCATCTAATCTAGGCGAATAAGTGCACTCGAGGACAAGGTGGATCAAATATTAGGCCAGATCAATCAGCCTCACTCAAGCCCGCAACAGGCACCACTGCCACTGCCACTGTCCCTGAAAAGTGAAAGTTGTGCTCCGACTCCTCGAAATCCGTGCGACGTGATCGGGAACGGGCTGATCACCCACGAAGAGGCAAATCGTTTGATAGAGAGCTTTCGTGATACCATAACGTATTTCCCATTTGTACAGCTGCCGAGAAACGCCACTGTCGAGGATCTCAGATCGGAGAAACCCTTCCTTTTACTCTCTATTCTTTTGGTCTCCTCGTTTCGAAATGTCCCGCTGCACCTGGCCCTTGAGGACGTTTCGACGTCTTACCTTGGGGGACAAGTCTTGCAAGGTAATCGCCAACAACCCTTTGATATACTACAGGGATTGCTGGTTACTATAGCTGGGTATGTTCTAGACAATTTCTCTCTTCATTAGATTCACAAAAGCTAACACGGAAGATAGAACGAAGAAAAAACTCCATATAGTGCGGTTTTCTGGATATCTGCACCTCGCACAAAGTATAATCAACGATTGCAGACTGGATTACCCAGCCAAGCTGCGAGTAGTAAGACAAAGAATTGACGTCATGTCGGAAACGGATCCTCCGACAGAATCGATTTCCCTGCGAAACGAGGAAATGCGAGCTTTGATTGGATATTTTCTCCTTGACGCGTGGTAAGTTCGATTTACCACGTGTATAGCCTGGTCTAGACCTGAAAAGACTATGTCTTGCTTACTTTCTTTTCACATAACTAGTCACTCCATAGTACTACAGCGGACAGGAACAATGCCTTGGTCGCCCTTCATAGAATCATGCGCTGCGAAGTTATCGCAGGAATGCGAATTCTCAACCGATCGATACCTGTTAGGCCAGGTTCAAGTACAACATATGCTTGTACGAATCGATTCCCTAGTTACACGGGGATTCGGTGAGGATCAGGCTCCTGCGGATATAGAAGTTATGATTAGTTCTCTTCAAAGCGATTTTGAAGATTGCAAAGCCCGGCTTCCTGTCCCTATTGACCATAATAGTGAGTTGACCAAGCCTTATCTATACTGCAGATCTAAATTCTAACACTTGATTGGTATTTCAAGGCATTCCGTCCCACGCCTTCGAAATCCATCTCTATCAAACTATCTTTTTCGATGTATACCCATCTTCCGCCGCGTCATTCGACCAATCCATGGCCCTCCTGCGAATCGATGCCCTTTGTCACGGACTAGCGGCTGCAAAACAATTTATGAGCTTTTATTTCAGTCTACCACCTGGTATTGAAAAGAGATTTAGTTACACCCAATGGACAATGACCGGGTTCAGCGTTGCAGCTTCATGCAAACTTGTTCTCGCATCGTTGGAGCCATCCGTTCGAGATCACGATCAAGTCCGAGGGTTGCGAGAAACATTGGATATGCGGCATAAAATCCAGAAATCTGTCAAGCGCATGAGTACGCTTGATCAGGAGTGTAAAGGTGGGAAGTGGGATCAACATGAGATGTTCTTCTACCAAGATTGGCTGCGGTTCCTTTCTGAATGGTTTGAGGAGAAATATCGTCTTGCGCAGTCTGATAGTGCTGGAGAGAACAATGGTGCACTGGGAGTCTTCACCACTGGAATCTCAGAAAATAATATCTATGAAGAGCCTCAGCCTGATCCTGGTTTTCCTTGGGTGGATCTTCAGGACGTTACGATTGAGGAGATGTTGAATGTGTGGTTAGAGCCAATGAATATGCCACACCACTTTTAAAATGTACAAATTAGCCTTGATAGTTTCAGTGACAAATACATACCCCTCTCTACTTTCTTTTATTTGAATTGCCATTTTATACTAGTACATAGTAGCCCGAGGTATGTAGTTATTGGAGGTTTGAGTACTGGTCGCAAACCGGTTATGGTGGGTTACATTGGTTTCATCTTAGATAATCATTGGTGTAAAACGGTTGAGTGGGTCACATACAGAAATCTAACCAATTATTATAGTAAGTCAAACAGTTTCTTGGTGTTATAACTGTGGGCTGACAAGAATATTACTTATTCAGCACAGTTATAGAATTAGAACTATATAGTCACAAGATAGTCTTTATACTGTTTAAAAATACTTAATAACTAATTTAAAATCTCCCGGCAGACCCGTCATTATATATATTTTACGTACTACATAGTCTCGAAGACCACTTTTAGTCAAGGCAACCACTGCTGATCTTGCGCAGATACTAGATCTACTATCTCTAGTTATAAATCTATTCCTTATTTACAGCTTGGAAAGTAATCAACTTAAATTTCCAGACCCAGCAACTATGTCCAGGTAGTATTAATTAGTTGGTAAGTGGCTTGAAAGAGACGGTGCGGGATAAAAATGTGTAAAGATCAGTTGTTGTTACATAGTTAGTTAGCCGGCTTGGCACTTATATAATCGAATTTGTCCTGCACGAGGAAAAAGTTGAGTGTACACAGGTCACCTTCATCAGGAGAAGTTGACCTCAGCTCATCTGCAACCACACAGCATAGAACGTCCGTATATTCCAACAAGAGACGGTTATCACGAGACTTTACATGTTTATTCTGTTTATCAACCCACGGGTACCCGCCAAGAACCCGTGGATTTGATATCCAAACCCATACCCAACCTGTGGGTTCAGACCATCGACCCAAAATCCGCCAAGAAACGGGTTCGGTTCGACCCAACCCGTCGACCTGCGGGTTATAGCGAGGCCTAACTTTGTCAACATTCCTAAACTACGAGGACTTCGTGCGCAACAATCTGTACGAATCATTTCAGATCAAGCTATCAAAGATAACATATATGAGTGACAAGAAATCCTGCTCGAGATATCCTTAGGCAGGAATGAATATCTTATCCACTCTGAATACATCCAGCTCTTCAGGACGTCTCTACACACCCACGTATATATAGTATCCAAGCCACAAAGCATGGCAATCAGCCCCTATATGCGGATTCCACTTGGTAAAATCATCGACACTGATATGAAAATCCTGCTGGATCTGCCAGCAACCATCGCTATCCCTTGTAAGGTGCCATTTTATGCAAGTGTTAATAGTGTCTGGCATTGGCTGAGCGGTCTTCACTGCAACGCAATAAGGGTAGCCTAGTAGAATCTTGCATGATGAGCCTACCGCTGGATTCCACTTGATAAACTGATCTTCAGTTATGTAAGTGAACTTTTTATTTATAATGCCCCAGCAGTCATCTCCGGATTGGACCTCATAGTAGGTGACGCAGTCGGTGGCGGTTCCTGGTTGAATAGGGGAGGGAACAGTTGTACTGGGGAGAGTAGGTGTTGCTCCAGCACTCGATGTGGTAATATAAGCGGCTGGTGTTGAGGTCGTCGTCGGTCTTGTGGAGTCTAAACTACCCGTCAGCTCTATTGCGTCTGGTCCAAATCGGGTGTGAAAACGTGTAAATGTGGCAATGGACGCACCATCAATACCAACACAGACATAATTGTCCTTCCAAAGGAAACGGCAAGTGGAACCAATGGCTGGATTCTATGTGTAGAATTGCTACAGTGTAATACTGTATCTAGTAGCTATAGTTTCGCATTCATCACCGTTGACGACATAGTGCCATTTATTGCCTACTCTCAATGACATTGTCAACGCCAGCCAGTATAACTGGGATACACCAACGAACAGAAATGCAGCCTACAATTTGCTGGGACACCTGTTTAGTGTAGTTTGGGATCTGATGCGGGGGATTCTTTACTGGTATTGCTTAGAATCGGAGTAGTAGGCCCGGGGGTGCGCGTTACAGAAATAGTGGACCTGGATTCAGTGCCCACACAGATATAATAATCTGGTTGTATACCAATATATCCCTTACTGATGGAGCTGTATATTGGGTTATTTAGGGTCAACTTAGTCCTGCTGCTGTCTGGTCAAGATACATAGACTTACAGGTTCCAGGAATAGAACTGTCCAAGAGCAAATGTTCCATATTTATCTTGAATGGTGTAGCAGGTATCCACCGGATATACTAGATGATACTCAGTGCAGGATGAGGTGACACTACTTTGTGTGGGAGCCGCTATACCGGAGTATGTGATGGTGCCTAGAGGATCGGAGGGCCGGTTAGCTGTGGTGGACGTGGTGGACATTATCGCTGAAGAGGGCCCTGCGACGCAGTAGCTCCATCCACGAATCAGGATACATGACGGTGATACAGATGGGTTCTAAGCAAGTTTCAGTAAATTAAATTTTCTTATACAGGAAAAGATGCATCCATTGATAAAGAAATCACACCCAACTAATTTGAGAAGTCCAAGTCCCAAAAGGATAAGACTATGTAGTTTGGAGGGGAGAACATAAATTTATCTAAAATCAAAATTGTTGCTTTGTGATCCTAAAGTAAGTTTTAATGGCCTCACAGCTGTCGCTAGATCTAATATTTTTCACCTAGTACTTGTAATAATCAACAACGGATGGATCAGTCGTTCCGGTTGCACTAGCGCTGTTGGACCACGGAATAACCGATTCGCAAAGAAGAACCTGAAGAAGAATACAAACTCCAAGTATTTTGGTATGGATATTGTCGATGGTGAAGGTGATAATAATCAGCAAACTGCCTCGCTCAATAGTTTAAGAATAGGGATTATACAGATGTGGGCGAGCAGCCGATGAATAGGACATTACTTATCAAACTAGCGGCACACCTATATAGATTTAGGATCAGGGTTAACCTCTGGCCCTGCTGGATAAGCCCTGGTATAGCCCTATCCTACTACTTTGACAGCGATCTGATTTTTACAGACTAGTTAGAAGACTAAAACAAATCTATATCTTCTAACGTTCACCTAGTCTAGTCTGGCATTGATTAGACAGTCCTGATTAATACTTGGTTCTATGCAACTCTTGTACGAGGCCGCAAGGTTTTACCTGGGTAGGGTATAATGTATTACGGAAATTACTATGCGCTAGCTAGTGCGTCCTACTAGTAGAATAAAACATAAAAAGGCGCTCTTGGCATGTAGGCTAGATTAGAGTGGGGAATAAATTCATAATCAATACTACTTTGTGTCACGCCACCAGAGTACTAGAAATAAAGACATGCATGTGGGGCCTTGGTGATATATTTACTGTCAAATTTCCAATAGTTCCGTTAGACTAAATTTTACGCCGGACAAGGAGTGTTCGAGCTCTAAAGATGAGCTTGATACTAGGGAGCGATTCGGTCCTTGTACTAGCAACCGACCCACAAGCTCAATGGTAAGATTGAATTGGAAAGTACAACACGGAGAGAATCCTATATTTCAGACCCCTATTCTTCGCCACTCCCTTCTTCGGATGCTTCCTCTATCACACAATAAGAGAATGGGCGATGACAGGCGATAGTTCCATCCATACCATCGCTATCTTCTCCATCCCATTAATCCTGGGATTCTTCAGATCCCTCAAGATGCTGCTCCAGATTTGCGCCTTTCAGTTGTAAGAATTTAACCATCTCTTGATTATGTCTTCGAATGGCCACATGTAATGCTTGGTGTCCATACGTTACGACTTCTACCCCATTATCGAATAAAAATTCAAGTATGGTTCTGTCACGGCGCTGTACCGCTAGCTTTAGAACATCTGCATAAGATAGGGGGGCCCCATGATTCAGTAGCATTGCGATAATATTATATCGACCATCCTCAACCGCGCGGTACAAGGGTGAGGGGCGATAGCGGTCTGGATTAGCCCCTTTATTAAGCAAATATTTGACTAGATCTGCATGTCCACACCCTGCTGCTAAAAAGAGTGGTGGAGGGTCTTTTGCGCGACGGTGTTGACGTTGGATCCGCCCAGGATTGTCATCACGCAGATTCCCACGATAGAAGTTTGCCTGAGCACCCAACTTAAATAGAAGGGTTATAATTTCCTGATTATTTATTTCAATAGCAGCAAGTAAAGATTTCTGGATCTGGACAATATCTGCCACGCTGTACCCGGCAATCTTCAATGGATAAGCTGAGATGTCACGGGTGAATGGATATATATCTTCTTCATCCAAGTCCCACCCAATCTCTTCTGAACCCTCTTCCCATTGTTCCTTGGCAGGAACTTCACTTCTCCAGCGTAGCCCTGGTGGAGTTCGTAACCTACTTTGGGCAGTTTCAAGTCCCTTTAGAAGTTTTTCTATAAGTCCTATATTTCTATGCTTGGCGACGAATGCTAGTGTAGACCCATAACAGTAGCGACTGTTGTATTCGTAGAGATAATCGTGCAGTGTATGATACAGACGGCGATTTGTTCGTACCAGCGCATAGATATCCTGTTGATATGGCAGATACGACGCGATCAAGAAAAGAGTGTCGTTCAGTAGGCCAGTGAAATACATTGCACGAGAGTGAACCTGCCGGGAGACGATTAAGGACTAGTAATGGAAGGGAGACAAACAATAGAACAGGATTTCCTTATGTACAGGCAACACGGGGTCTAGGTTCGGTACTAGTGAACTTAAGATGTAGATATTCTAGGCCCTGATGGACCACTGGTCTGTGCCTAAATTATACCTAAGCTTAGCCTTCGGGTTTCTTGTCAGTCCCCGCCCCATTAGCAGACAATCTGTTTAGAATTCGAGCTTAACCATACACGTGTTCTCCGGAAAGCGCCCTATCTATGTGCTTTTAGCCCCAGTCAATAGTAATACAATTCCTCTTTTTAGTCTTTTTATCCTCCGGGTATATAGTGTCCGGTTTGTTATCAAGATATTTCCCATTTAGATTAGCCCAATTGCACTTATCATAATACACGCCTTATACACGTTAGAGATACTGCTGGGGGTAAACTCGGTTAGTACCCGGTTAGCTTACCTAGTGCAAACATAGCATAGGTGTCTACAGCGCTGTTAGAAATAAAGCTGGAATTGAAATAGTGGATAGATTGTACCTGCGTTTTGCAATACCTGATTAGGGTTTTTCCTGGCGAGAGCTTACACAAGAGTTGCTCCCTAAGCACCCTTGGTAGTCCCTTCATGCTGTATTGGTACGTCCACTGAAACTAGATCAGCTATGTTCATTGGAACCAGTGTATCTTTGAGACGGTAAGCTAATCTATTTTCTTTTCCAGGATATTTCACGAGTGGAAGATCTCATGCAGCAGGGTATTTCCAGCAGCACGATTTTTTAATATAGCAAGGCATTTACCCTTCATTCCTGAGAACGAAGTCCCTGCAAAATCAGATAAATACGGAGGGGGGTTGCCGGCCTATCTACTCCACGCAAGCGGGCAGAGAACCGTTTCTTCCTGATCCAGCATTTCATTGTAAAGCGTATAGGCTTTAGCTGCTGGATTATCCCCACATGTCAGCCTGGGTGCTCGGGTCTCCACATACACAGACTTCCCTTTACGTTTCTCTCGGGTGTCCTTGTATCTCCCTACATTCCATGGGCGACAGTTAGTTTATTCTATGGACAGGGCCAACAAGGTAAATCGATGACACAACAGATCAACAGTAACTCACGGAGCCTGGTTCCATGTTTATCGATACGGTCGTTTTCATATAAAAGCCAATTGTCGTTGCAATTAACAATTAAATTAAACTTCCCCCCGAAGTTTTCTAGGGCGTTTTTGATCTTGGTAAACCGTTCTGCAAATAGGTCAACAAGCAGGTCTTGTAAGACTACTATAGGTATGCTAGCATACTTCTCACGTTATTTATATTAGTAATAGTCTGTGCGATTGTGACCTCCCCATCATTTCTTTTGAGGATTGGAAGCCCAAAGAAGTTACTCCACAGTTTAAAGTTCCGATACAATGTGGTGTACTTGTGTGGATTCCAGTCGTTTAGTTAAGTCTTTTCCTTAAAGATCTGTATTAAGTTCTTCATGGCCTGCTCAGCTCTCTTGGTCTATATCAGCTCAAATTAGCAAAAGTCCATGTTATGTGCGGAATACAAACCTGTATCAGAGCCTCACTATATGACGACAGCAGATAGCGCTGCTGATCCTGGCTGTATGTGGCTTTAACTCGTAATCCTTTTTCTTGGTTGCCCCTCTTGTGCTGTTGATTAAAATATCAGTACTGGATATTAGGTTGCGGAGAGAAGGTTCCAGTTTAGTTTGTGTATCTACGAGATTTGATAAGCCGAAAGGGGAAGTAAGAGTTGGCTGAACAAGGCTAAGGAGCAGAAACGTCAATGATATCAATACCCAACCCCAAGGTTGAGCGGAATAACCGAGTATCTTCATGACGGTCGAATACTCAAGATAAATAGGCAATCATTTAATAGGTAGTAGACTATTTTAAATCTATAGACGGGAGCACGGCTCCCATATTTAAAACAGACTATCTTCTATTCTGCTAAGATTGGTATTACAGGGGAGCAGATTTATATATTTAGTCCAAATTCAGTTAACCTACACGACACACCATGGTTTCGCACTATATAATATCAATGCGAAGTGCCCTCACCGCGGCGTTTGGAAAATATCCTCATGACAATCTAAGGGAATTATTGTATTTTTCTGCCTATAATTTTAATCTCTTGATTTGAACGACTAGCCTCATTCTACTCAGGGGATAAACTGCGCCGCCGCACAATTCTAAAATAAATAAGGCAGGGTGGATCCGTCCTGTATAGTGACTATGATGATGGATGTAACCTCGCGTACCTGAGTTATCCGGTTAAATTTTTGCAGTACAAACGCACAGTCGATATTTGATTCATAACCAGGATCACAGTATGGCTAGCTGAATTTCTAGGGTGACCGCCATGCGGGAACGGAGACATGCAGATTTACTAGGTTGCGTAATTTCAATGGTGCGGACATAACGTCAGGCCGTTAGCTTGTAGGTTCACTGGCTCGAGACCGTTTGTAGCCTAGAATTCTTGGCTCAAGTTATTGTCAGATAGACTATTAGGATCTGGGATATATAGGGAGATCTTATTGTTCCACATTTCACTCCACTCCACTGCTACCTTACTAGCCAGGGTACAGTCGCTAGTGTAACCTAGTAGCAGTGCCATGTATATCCACTTAGTGCATACGGAATAAGGTGAGAGTTGTACCATATAGAAAGTACTAAGCAGATCTGTTTATTTTATAGTGACCATTGTGATTACCCCTTGGTTAGTTGAGCATTGATAGCGCCGGATGGACATGAGTGGTTTTGAATCCTAGTCCGTCATAGCGATGGAGGATGTGTGCTAAAATAAATAGTAGCATGATTATTCCCAAGGGACCAAAGCTCAGGCAGATATAAATAACTTAGTATCTACATTCGCAATCTGGCACTGTTAGAGATAAATATTCAGTGATACGGAAGCTCTATCCAGAGCCAAAGTAACATGCTGCCCCGTTTATTTTCAAAATGGCTCTGTGTTATTTGCTTGACAGTATATGCGGTCTGTCCCGCATGGGCGGGGATAGGGACTTGTTCCCCTACTGAGAAATGTAAAACAGGATGTTGCTCGAGGGAAGGATTCTGTGGCTTTGGGCCTGACTTCTGCGGAGACAAAGTCTGCATTTCAAGCTGTAATTCTATCGCGGAATGTAGAAGTAGGGCTCCAGATTTGATCTTCATGTAGTTCTTTTTACTAACAGCGCGCCCTTAAAGAATATGCGAAAGCAAATAACACCGAATGTCCTCTAAATATTTGCTGTTCTTAGTTCGGGTTGGTAGCTAGAAGATCTTATGGTACAAAATATATCATCATTCATGTCTCTTCTAACTATTATAGCCAATGGATAGGTTCTGCGGAACAACTGCAGATTTCTGTGGTGTTGGGTGTTAAAGTGGCTGCGAGACTGTCACCGAGCCGTAAGTTATCTCCACATAACCACTATTATTGTAAGTTATGGCTATTGACAACTGCTTGGACGCAGATTCTGCAGCGGTGTATTAAGTGAGGAGGTTTACATCGGCTACTATAAGGGATAGAACTCTCAGCATCCGTGCGATGTTGTTCTGCCTGAGGATATCAATATATCCCCATGGACGGTAAGTCATCCCTGACCCGCCATTATATACGGGTATCTACCGTTCTTGTCAGGCCTAACCAGGTTAATACTAAGGCCATGTATAGCATCTATACTACAGCTTCGCTGGTATCGTAGAAGGTGACTTCAGCATAACAATAACAAACCCCAAGGATAAGGACTTCTGGAAGAGATTTACTACCTTGAAAAGGAAGAAGCCATCTTTAAAGACCTACATTTCTGTTGGAGGTTAGGATGTTGGCGGTGAACCATTTTCCAATATAGTCCATTTCCCGGGGACCCGCAAGTCCTTCATTAACTCTGCCATTAGCATGATAAAGGAATACGGGTTTGATGGCATAGATATTGACTGGGAATATCCGGCGGCAGAGGATCGCGGTATAAGCAGCCCAGCCCTCTACTCCCACTCCCATAGGAACTCTGCCCCTGATAACTTACATTCAGGTTTTATCTCTAGGAGGCGCACCTCGTGATACTGCAAACCTTGTTATATTTCTGAAAGAACTTCGAGCAGCTCTAGGGAGTACATATGATTTAACAGTTACTCTGCCAACTTCCTACTATACTTGATTTCTTCCCAAAAACTCATTTGGCCACTAGCTTATGCTCACGATAGGGTACCTGAAAGGATTTGATATTGCGAATATGGTTCATTACGTGGATTTCTTCAACTTCATGGCATATAACATTCACGGTACATGGGATGGACGCACCAGTAAATGGACGAAGTCCATGGTTAGACTGCGGCACTAACCGCAAAGACCGTGGTTAACCGCAACCATATCCAAAACCATTCGGTTTTGGTCTTCAGATCAAGACCGCAAATTTGTGC
>ML736441.1:0-23106 GCA_009193595.1 Aspergillus bertholletiae | reverse complement strand
CACTGTCAGGTCTTGGTCCCTTCCTTCGGGTTTGGTGTATCCGTCCTGGCAGCGGGCTGCCACTGTCAGGTCTTGGTCCCTTCCTTCGGGTTTGGCGTATCCGTCCTGACAGTGGTACGCGGCAGAACGTCCCCTTCAGCAATGAACAGGTACCTCAACGCGGTGCTGAAGTCTAGTACTCGGACTGCAGACGCCAAGTCTGCTGTTGGAGGAAGCCAAAACCTGCTCTATCCAATGTAGCTTTAATTCAATTCCTTGTTTGTTCTATTATTGTTGTTATTACGGTGCTATATTGTATTGTAACGAACCAGAAAATATCAGTGCTGGCTAGTCAAGAAATACCTAGATATTTACCTCCACCGTTCCAAGATGCTCTATATCCCGGCCTCGGTATAGAAAAAGCCCGGCTACACCAATGCTACAGTATTTATCCTACAGGCATTGCTATCTGGGTGCTCATGTCCCTCTCGTGCTAACTATATTTCCTTTACCTGATCTTCCCACACGGAACGCTCTAGAAATTCACTGGTAGATCCTGTCAGCTTCGGTCAGACTTCTCACCGACTAGGTGCGTCGTGCGCTCAGCGTAGACGGGCCGCCGGCTCCAACGTTCATTGGCGTAGGAATTGCGTAGACCAAGATCTCTGTATATCAATAGCCTTGATTACTACTAAACCCCGTTTATTCTCTACAATAAGGTCACGTGTCACATAGAGCCTCTTTGTCAGATATTCGGCCATTTCTGAATAAGCGATAGGATACGCCACATACATCTTCAACTATCAACTCTAGAGCCTGTTGAGCTCTTCTTAAAGATATTGATTATTCTGAGGATTTTCTATGATTATTGGTTTTCTTATGTTGATTGTGTCGGGGCTTAGGCCCAATCCTGCCTGAGCCACCAAGTCTGCTTTTATTCACTGTTGATCCGACCCTACAACACAAAATCCCACAGTTCCTGTATGATAGAATTCGTCCTTTCGTTCTCTCTTCCTTCTCTACATTCGATGTTTCAATAGATCATCACGTTAGATATAAATGACATTAGCTTCCAATATGAATAGGATCATCACAGATTGTGTGTACGGGGCCTCGTTTTTACCTCTTCAGTCACATGATCCTGGCCAGGTATAGCCATTTGAACTGACACCCTACAGTCTGTACCATTGCGGCAATCAGCATATCGTACAGTATCTAACCAAGAGAGCCACAGCTACAGTCTCGCTGCCATTTCAGTACCCGCCATGCTATACCACATCCTCGAACGCCCTTGGTGGGCATGGCCCGGGCCGCGACTACCGGTCACGGCCAGTTCGGTCCCTCCAGTCGTACATGCGGAAGTGATGCGACCTGCGATAGGCGGGAGGCCGAGTCCGGTGGAGATCGAAGGATCCTGGAGCCCGCTAAGCTGAGGTACACCGGTTGACGGGCCAGAAGCCCCCAGACATGCGACCAGTCCTCGAGGTCTTCAAAGTCATTGGGGCGGATCCGCACGTGGAACGCCGTCGCCGCGGGCACATCAGCGAAGCAAAACGGGGTCAGACCGGACATAGACTCCAAGATCTGCACCCGCCGCAGAGCGGGAAATGCAATCAAGGGCGCCGGCGCCCCCGTCACGAACTCGCAGTCTGCGATGTGGAGTTCCTCGAGATCTTCGCCGAGGCAGGCAAGCAACCCGTGCAGATCCATGTGACTGGAGTAAGTGACCTCGAGCTTCTGGAGCTGCACGGCCTGGCCGCACCAGATGACGCTTTCCGCATGCGCCCCGGATATTGACAGGGCGCGAAGCTGCGGGAGACATTCGAACTGAATGAGGGTACTGGGCCCTCGCCCGTTCCGGGGACAGTCTAGGCAGTAGCAGCAAAAGTTCAACGCCAACGTTTCCAGGGCGGGAAGCGACGGGAGCACACACAGCCCGGGTTCGTGTTCGATGCAGGACAGATGCAGGTGGCGCAGGTGGCGAAAGGTCATCGGAACCGTCCAGATCCGCGGGGACATGAAATCCACGCTCAGGCTACGCAACGACGGAAGCGCGGCCAGCCGGACTAGCAGCGTCTGGAAACTGCCCAGGCGGGGCGGGTAGCTGATGCTGTACCCTTGTTAGTTCAGAATCGTCCGGGGGGGAAGCGTCCCCGGGAGAGAACCTGCCTGAAGGAGCGGAGATTGTCAAGGGTGGTCAAGACATTGAAGAATTTGGGCTCTAAGAAGTCCTCGTCGCCCCAGATATCGATCGCTCGGACGTGCGACGACCATTGCGTCACCATGGGCAAAAGGCGGCTAGGGGACCGCGGGCGCGACGGTGGAAAGGGTCGGGAGTTTAGAACCGCTGCATAGGCTCCGTCGAAGCGGATCTCCACGGCGCGGAAGAGACATCGCGCCGAGACGGCTCGCAGGGCCTCACAGCTATTGTAGAGGTTCCAAAGGTCGTGTGCACCTAACTAGACTTTCCCTCAGCCATCGAGCCCTCCTCGGGCTCGGCCCATGATGCCAGAAGGCTACGCGAGGGCTTACCTTCTCAAAGATCAAGCCAAGAATTTCAGGCGGGAGCGCCAGAAGGGGCATCACGGAGGACCAGACAAGATTTCAGCATCCCAGACGCCCTTCTCGCCAGCAGTTGGTCTAGATGTTTACATATAGACTACTCGCGGCGCGGGCGACGTGCATTGTCAGGGGAACATTTATCTCCCCTACTGCTTTGCATCTCCCGCTAGGCGTCGGAGGAGCGTTGGAGGTCATCAAGAGGCCACTGTGTTGCGAGATCCACGGGTGCGAACGTGCATATTGAACACGAAGCGGTCTCTCGCGCGCCGTGATCCAGATCACAGCCATGTTGTTCGACAGGAAAATAGCCGACGGTCCTTCCTCAGAACGCTGGTGGATCCCGCTACCAGCAACGGCCGCATAGGAGGAATCTATCAGGCCGCACAAACTGAAGGGTCACGCGCTGTTTCGTCCAGAACTGCCCGTAAAACTGCCAGACAACCATAGCGGATGGATTATCGAGTCAAAGCCAAGTTCCCTTAATGAACTACCTTGCCCTATGGTTTCCGTAGACCTCTGATTCTTGTATGTTCTGTATCGTTTCACCACAAACGTCATTTTCTGATTTACGTCTTCAATGATCCTTTTTTTTTTGTTCTATTTTTGTTTTTTAACTTGCTTGTTCAATAAAAAAATTTTAAAAAGCCTCCAATCGTGTCCTGCTCCTCCTCATCCAAGAGCAGGGTGGGTTTCACAATCTCCAGACCTCACCGCCTCTCCCTGGTTCGCTCCAGGCATGGAGAGAAACTACCCAGACGGCTATAAAGGACAGTACAGGCAGGTCGAGATATTCTTCCCGGGGTTCCCAGGAGTTATCGCAAGCAGACAAGAGCCATGGACGCTACGCATCCAGCTGCAGGGGAGCACGCCAGTCCTGCACCACCGCTGCGTCCGGATACTCCGGTCTGGCCTTCGATCGGCTCGAGTGGTGCCGATTACGATTCCTTTCACCCCCAACCGGCTCTGCTCCCACTGGCGCCAGCATCATCACGGCCTCGGAAGCGTCACGCCCACGAGGCAAACCCTCCCACGGCAACCATGGTCCTTCCAAAACGGAGGAGAATCGAGATCGAACACCTCTCCCCGCAACCCGGCGATGATGTATTCGCATGCAGTCCAGTCGACCCCAGGCTAGCGCTTTCGCCGGCTCCTCTGTATGATATAGGACCCGATGTCGGCTCCGTGGTAGGTGAACCAGGTGCAGAGGTGCCAGAGAGCGCATTTCACGATCAAATAATGTCGCAAGAAACAATGACGATAATCGACCCCGTTGAGCTCACCCTACTACCGCAGCCACGACATCTGCACCGCCCGGCTCTCGAGGCACCGGTCGTACCCACTGACGGCCCAGCCGAGGTGACTGGGCTCGAACGATCGCTCCTGCCCCAGCCCAGCACAGACCCCGCCGGCACTGTGCCGCTGGTTGCTAGCTCTGGGCCGGGCGAACAGGACGATTGCGCATGCCTCCAGGCGCCCATGGCTCCTAGAAGCAATCCTAATATAATCGCCCCCGTTGTCTTCACCGGTTTGCCTGGGGAACCAACCATCCAGTACCAGTGCGGTCAACTCACGGAAACGGTACACGAATCCCCGAGCGGGACAGAGACTCGTGGGTTGGCCAGAAGCCGGCCCGTCCCGTTAGGTCCGATGGAGAATTCCCAAGCGCCCATAGCGGACAGGATGGGGGCCGGGCCTGCGTTAGTCGACAGCGTCTCCAGGTCGACCCCAGCCCCACAGTCTATAGCGCTGGAACGCTCCGCTCTCGCGCACCCCCCTCTCCGGCCGGTCAGCTTGGATCTCTACCCAAGGCAAGTATTCCCCAGAAATCTCCAGCTGACACCGCTCTAATACCGAGAATGGAGGAAAAGACCAGTCCGCCCGACGCCTTGGGATATCGTACAGGTGCCTCGCGCTGACGACGCCGAACCCATCGTGGCCAGTGGCGTGGCGACAACCGATCCGTGTGGCATGGCCGCCCGCGCCCTGGCCGTCCCTCTGATGGAGCATCAGAGACAGGGGCTGCTCTGGATGAGAGCGATGGAGGCAAGTGGTCAGAAAGGCGGCATACTGGCAGACGACATGGGTCTGGGGAAAACCGTCCAGGCACTGTCCCTCATCGTGTCCCATCCTCCACGGAGCATCGAACGGCACGCAACCTTGATCATCGCCCCGGCAGGCCTGATCCAGCAGTGGAAGCACGAGATTGGACAACTACTGCGCCCGGGGCAGCAGCAGCGGTCCGTGTACGTGCACCAGGGGGCCGGCCGCGGAATGAACTTTTCGGCGTTGAATCGATACAATATTGTCCTCACCACGTTTGGAACAATCACCGCGGAGCTAAGACACAGAGACAAGGACCGCCAGCTACGAACGCGCAACTCCACCCTATCGTCCCGCAATCTACCCATCTTGGGGCCGACCAGCAGATGGCACCGGGTGATCCTAGACGAGGCGCAGTACATCAAAAACGATCGATCCAAGGTCGCCATGGCCTCTTGCGCCATCGATGCGACCTATCGGTGGTGTCTGAGCGGAACCCCGGTTATGAACCATTTGCGGGAGCTCTATTCCCTGTTGAAGTTCCTGCGGGTGCAGCCATACTCCAACCTTGATAGCTTCACCACCGTAAGTCCGTCAAACAACATCGAGTGTGTTTTGTCCTTCAGGATGACATCCCACCATTGTTGCCTTTACTCCCCTCATGGCGGTCGTTGCGCCTCTGTCTGAATCTTTTCTCTCATTTCTTGAACTGCATTCTTCCTCTTTGCGCCTTCTTTTCCTTTTTTTCTTTTCACGCCTGCCTCAATACGTTTGATCTATCTCGTCAGCCCCTTTACACGCACCACAATCCGGATCGATGCTAACCTGCTGATCAGACCATCCAGCGACCGTTGCAAAGCAGCTGGGGGCCTCTCCGGGCCCGCGGAGCCGCACAGCTTCGGAGTCTGATGAACACGGTCATGCTGCGACGGACCAAGGCATCAACCATTCAAGGTCGACCTATCTGCCTGCTACCATCCAAGACGACGGAGAACGTATACGTAAGCTTCAACGAGCAGGAACGCCAGTTGTACGCTGCCCTGGAGAGCCACACACGACTGCAGTTCAACCGCCATTTGAACGGCAGCATCCCCAGCCGAAACGTGTCCCGCATGATGGGCCTTCTGCTGCGTCTTCGACAGGCCTGCTGCCACCCCTTCCTCCTCTCCGACTTCGCCCCGGCGATGCTGGACCCACCGGAGAGTAGGGAACATCGCGAAGCGAACGCCACGCGCTTCGCCGCCGCGGTCATCGCTCGGCTTCGCGACAACGAGAGCATCCACGAATGTCCGATCTGTTACGAGGAAGGTGTGGGCAACCCCGTCATCTTTCACCCCTGCGGTCACAGTGTCTGCATGGAATGCTTCACAAGGATCCCCCGTCTAGCCACCTCAACGCATCGAGATACGAGCGGTGATGGGCCGATGCTGTGCCCCAGTTGCCGGGTAGCCATCGACCCCAGCAAGGCGACCGATTACGTCTCCTTCGCCAAAACGCACTCTCTTATTTCCCCCAACCCCAGCGATTCGCACAACCTCCTCAGGATGCTCAAAAGCCTGCTCGACCGGGTGGAAGTAAGTTGCGAAGAGGATAACGAGGGTGGTGACAGCGTTGGCGATGATAGCGGTGGCAGTGGCAGTGGCAGCAGCAGCAGCAGCAGCAGCAGCTTGACAGGGATCTGGGCCGCCGGCGGGAACGGAGACACAGGCCTGTCGCTGGAGTTCCGTACGGCCCCGGAGCCGTCCAGCAGGTCCTCTGATCTAAGCTGGGCGTTGTTGCGGAAGCAAGCCTTGACCAATCCCGCGGCGCAACGGAGGTATCAGCGGATCCTGGAGGGGAAATGGATCAGTAGCACCAAGATCGCAAAGGCATTGGAGATCGTGCGAGGCATCCAGGCCCGGGGGGAGCGCAGCGGCGAGCGCGAGAAGGTCGTCATTTTCAGCCAATTCACCGCCATGCTGGATCTGGTCGAGGTGCCCCTCGCCCGCAACGGCTGGGGCTACCGCCGTTTCGACGGTGCCATGAAACCGGCCGACCGTCACTCGGCCACGGTGGAGTTCGCGACCGACCCCAACTGCGTGGTTTTGTTAGTATCACTCAAGGCCGGTAACTCGGGCCTGAACCTCACAGCGGCCTCACAGGTGATCATGCTGGATCCGTTCTGGAACCCGTACGTGGAAGAACAAGCGGTGGGGCGCGTCCACCGGATCGGCCAGCGGAGACCGGTGCACGTACACCGCATCTTGGTCCCTGACACGGTGGAGGATCGGATCCTGGACCTCCAGGACAAGAAACGCCAGCTGATTGAGAGAGTCCTCGATGACAGAGTCGACGTGCAGCCCGTCAGGCTGGGGAATACCGATTTCGCCTATCTCTTCGTAAGTAGCAGGTTTCTAACCCCCATCTCTCTGGCAGATAACTTTAACTGATAGTGCATGCGCGACCGGTAGGGAATCCCGCAGAGGTCTCAATCATCAGAATGACGCGATTTCCTCGAGAAGCTGCTTGGTCAGCATGTATGGGATAAGGTGTTTATACCCATTTCGTCGCGTGGAGGGGGGGGGATCATAAACGCTGCCAAGAAAAAACATCAAGGCATCCAGGCATCAATGATTCCAAGCCAACAACTTCTCGTGTACCCTTCTGGATCAGTTTCGTCCTTTAATTTACCAAAGCTGTCTATTTTTCATACAGAGAGGTATGTAAGGTGAAAGTAAATTTGGGCAGGACATATGGAACTACGGCCCCTTTGTTTTTAAGGAACCCAGCAAAGAATCCCTTCCTTGTCATCAGATTCGGCGTGTACCTATATATATATATGTGGAGATTCAACATAGACATTGTCACTACACTCAAACAGAAATTAAAAGATGCATGCAAGATGAGAGCGGCAGAGTAAAGGGAAAATCATGTATTCTCTTATACGTCTAACATTAGCTTACGTTATACTTATACCGTCAAGTAAAATTATTGTGTTGACGCGGGTTGTTGGAGGTTATATACACGGGGAGGGATGCGGCCAATTTGCAAATTGGCGGTTAGTCCGGCACAGTTATTCGACTACGACATTACGCATTACAGCATGGACCCACAAATATTGCAGTTGTACCAACATTTGTTCTCATGTTAGGGAACTTCAAACAAAGGCCGCATGGTAGCTCTACGTGTGTTGTATATTAGTTAGTCAAGAAGACTTTGCCGACACTAGAGTGTGTAAAACCGAGCGCAACGGAGATGGGCTGGATCCCCAAAAGGTTCACCTCAGCCTTGGCTGAGCTTCGCATCTAGGATGCGTTGACTCGCTCGTGTAAACACGCGACGGTTGCCATGTTTGTGATGATCCTATTCACATTGATATCTAACGTGGCGATCTAACGAAACATCAAATGTAGAGAAGGAAGAAAGAAAGAATTCTACCATACAGGAGCTGTGGGATTTGGCGTTGTAGGATCGGATCAACTGTGAATAAAAGCAGACTTGGTGCCTCAGGCAGGATTCGGCCGAGGCCCTGACATTGTTGACCGCCCCAGCCACACTACTCTGTAGGCTTCAGCGACTTGATAGATTAATACTTTTTGCTAGAGTAGCTTGTCCTTGGACTTGTGGGGAACTACCGGCCATTTTAAATCTTAACTTCGCGAAGATAAAGTTTTATGGGCAGATATAAGTTCAACTCTTCATCATGTACTGAACAAGACAAAACAAAGTGTTCTGAGTGGATTTCAAAACAGAAATGGAGACTGCGGGTTATGTGCAGAGGACCAGTTGTCTACATTTAGATTTCACCACCAGTACCACATCCCAGCGAGGAATACCATCAGCCAAAGCCGGTAAGAACTACTAGTGGGATGCATCCTCAACCCTCTGCCGCTTGGTCCTCTCCGGGGAATCGCCGGAGTATTCTGACACAACCAACGCAGGTGAGTTGGTCGGCTGCGGGGTTGGGTTCCT
This sequence comes from Aspergillus bertholletiae, assembly GCA_009193595.1. Taxonomy (NCBI): domain Eukaryota; kingdom Fungi; phylum Ascomycota; class Eurotiomycetes; order Eurotiales; family Aspergillaceae; genus Aspergillus; species Aspergillus bertholletiae. The sequence continues at coordinate 14,574 of ML736441.1, read as the reverse complement.
GGTCGAGAACTGCCCAATTATCCGGGAAATCGTGGCTGCAATCTGACGTGCTCCACCCGGACGAACGTAGTCGCCTCTTGGGTGAGGACCCGCGACGGACAGGCTGTCCCCGCCGAGGGTGCTGGTCGCACCTACAGGCACTGAGCCAGCCGGCAAGACGGGATCGAGCGCGGCATGAATACCCGCGCCTTGAATGCCCTGGCAATCGCTCCCGTCCGCCAAGGCCGTGGGAGATAGACAAAGCAGGTCGGAGCCCGATGAGACTGTCCCGATACGTCCCGCCAATACCCCGTCCGGTGTGGGCGCCGTTTGAAGATCGGACAGGGCATCGTCGATCCACTGAGGGTGGGTGCGGCCCGGGGCAGCAAGGAGGAGAACGGATCGCTCTCCATACGGCTCCAACACATCCAGCGGGACGCGTCGCAGCGTAACTGAGTAGCCCTGCTCGAGGAGAAGGCTCATGGTGCGCGCCAGCGATCTCCACAGCCGATCGTCGAGGATCGAACGGGACATGGCCAGGACGATAAAATCGGGGCTCAGCACAGGTGACTGCGCGGCGAGCTCACACAGTTGGAGTGGGGTCAAATCCGCTCCCGATAGATCGGCCACATCCACAGCGCAGGGAGTAAGCGTCCTGGGTCGAGATACGACTGGCGGGTCTTCTCCGTTGATGGTAACAATGCGGGGCGCCTGGCCCCCTGCCATGTCTGGCAGTACCAAACCCTGGCTGTCGATCCTGGCTACAGCCGACGCAGCGCAACCGTGATACACGGCTGCATCTGGATGTTGTGCCTGCATGAAAATCAGCATCGCTTGGCGCAAGTCGTCACTCACACACCCATCACACGCGGCGTGACAACCCTCGGAGAAAGCTCGGAGACAGCTCAACGGAAAGGAACCTACCTTCCACGGCTGGTGGCATCTTTCATCGAAGCCAACGGCAGCACTGACGCGATATCCCGCCTGCGCGAATCCGGTCGAAAGGCGCAGGTCTCCAGGAGACAGATCAAACACCGAAGCCACGGGGAACGGTGTAAAGCGCGGGAACGGTGGGCCGCCCTGGGGCCCGGAGAGGTGGGGCGCGAGAGGCGTCACGAAGAATGACTCCCGGCAAGATCCCTCGTGGATACCATACCGAGTAAAAAAGCCAGCCATCCCATCTAGCAAGCAGGTCAGTAGGAGACGGAGTGCGGCAGAATGCAGATCTTACCAGGCACCTCCGTGACATGGGATACCAACGACACGGCAGGGCCCGCGTCCACCGCGGCCACGTCGCCAACGTTGACGACGACCGCATCGTCCTGGTGACCCATCCGGTCGGGATCCTGGAAGTGGAGGAGGAGCTCCTGACTCCCGGCAGCCGGACTTCCTGCTTCCCACGCCAGCTGGTCGACGAGGAATGAATATTTCGTGGCAACAAGGCGGAGGCCAGATTCACTCTCGCCGGCCGGTGGGAGAACATCGTGGATGTAGAGTACATGGCGGGTGGCCTCAGTGCCATCGCTGTCAGGCACCTGAAGCTGGACCTGAACGTACGCGCCTCTCCAGAACTGCAGACATTGCTCGGATGACCGATGGGGTTCCTGGCCGGTTAGAAAGATTAGCATGTGGGTTTTAATGATTTCTGCGACCGATGGAGCCAAAGCAAGCGGAACGCCAATCTACGATTCCCGGTCCCGTGGGAAATCATCCAGGGTATGGAGCGAGGCCGGAAAGGGAAAGGGAAAGGGGGACAACGAAAGTGATAGGATAAGCAGAAAGATGAAGAGGCAACTCGAGGGATCAGGCAGGAAGAGGAAGTAAAGGAAAGAATCAAGTTCAAAGTGCATCAAACAACGGTCAAGATATTAATGCAAGGGAGTGACCCACCTTGATGACTTGGATGTCCTGGTCAGCGGCTCTTTGCTGCGCGTCGGCATCCGGGGGTGGTCCTGGCCAGGTCCGCCACCAGGCAGTTTCCGCGCCGGCCGTGTCCTGCGAAATGACGGGCAGAGACAACCCGGAGGAGGCACTGTGGGCCTCGCTGGTGTGGATCGCCCAGCTATCACCGATGGTATCGGACGATGTCGTTCCCGCCACAGGGGTGGACTCTGGCCGGTGAGGAGACTGCTGAGAGGCATTAAAGATCTCTTGCTGGGAATGGTCGGCCGCGCTGGCCTGGGGATGTCCTTCCTGCACACCGTCGTGCCCTTCCAGCAAGGCGCTATCAGTCTCTGTGGATGTCATCGGCATAGTGTGGACAAGAGCAGATCCCTCCGCAGGAGCATCGGCCAGTGGCTGCGAAAGGGTCCCCGCAACCCCAGCGCCCTGGAGCTTGGGAGATTCGTATCCAACCCGGGTTTCTTGACATGTCACCGTCGAGGCGGCGGGCGCTGGCATCACCGCGGCACGAAGCCCAGAGGAATAGCCGGTCGGGACGGTTGTGGGAGAAACGGCCGTGTCGGCTGCACTCAACTGCGTCTCCAGAGGTTCACGGGCAGCACCCTCAATCGGCGCGGAGAAGGGTCGGGGCAGCATGCCCACCAGCGCCCCATCTTGGGCTCTCAGAGAGGGCAGGAGAGAGCGATAATCGGAGGGTACGAGAGGGCCGCTGGAGACTGACATTTTCGCAACGATTGGAATCCAGGGTCCCTCGCCCAGGTCCTTGAACACGGCGGTTCGGCTACCGAGGGAAACAATCTGTCGAGGACAGAGACAGGTATCACGGCGGGCATCATACACGAGATCCACCGACTGGTTGTTGCAGTGTGGCCCATGCAACACCACTAGGTATTGCACCTGCGCTCCATAGAGTTCGGTGAAGATGAGGCTGTGTCCCGTATAGAAGGAGACCTGCTTCGCCGGCTCTCTTTCGCCCGTGGGGTGCACCTGTATCATGCGCGGCATTTCATGCAATTTCCGGCGGGCCGATCGAAGGAGCGGCTGCAGCGCCTCACTCGAGTGCACTCCATGGGCCTGACGGAAGATGAGAGCCACGGCACGATCATAGAGCTCTCCGGCCACGTGTTGGCAGTCTCCGTGGTCGGTCTCGGGCTGGGGTTGGATCGGGATCTCTGGTCCAGAGTGGCCACGTGGAACATGGAGCCATTTCTCATGGATATATAGACGCTCGCTTTCGGTGCGGTACGCCATGTCGGCCGAGTCAGTCGCGCAACGGACAAAGACAACCGTGGTCCGCCTGGTAGACGGATCCAGTGCGAGCAAGGCGCCAAGGGTGCGAGCCATGCCGTGTGCGAACGCCGTGTCCGGCACGTCCACCTCCTCGGAAATTTCCAACCGGCGTTGCAGCTCTTCAAACGGCCTCCGCACCAGCCCGTACGTCCGCAGGATCGACCACAGCGGGTCGGGCAACGGCCGAGGTTCCGTCTTCAGTTCCGATCGGATGACGGGAGAGTCCTAAGCACGCGTGCACAGTCAGCAGGCAGAGTAAACAGGTTGCGCTCATGCACGGGGATGAGGGAGGTGAGTACATACCTCATTCTGGTCAGATTCGCGGCAGTAAAACACACCCCGTGCCATCGGCTCGCAACAGATCGCCGCCCACAGCTTCTTAGCCGTCGTCTCCGTGACCAACCGCTCCGCGCCTCTCGCATCGGGGGACGACGGGTGGTCGCGCAGGAGCTCCAGGTAGCGCGGGAGCGCCTTGGCCTCATCCTGCATGATCGCGTGCTCCCAGATCGAATGGATGTTCGCTACCGCCTGCGGCGCGTCGACCAGGCGTTGCCGATCCCGGTCGACACTGCCGCGGACCAGGTTGTAGCCGAAGCGGAACGGCTGGTGGCCCTGGCTCGATTCCGGGACGCGGAGACCTTTGAGGTAGAGGCGGCCCCAGTGTACCGATCCCAGCAGCAGATCGCCAACGGGCGTCCGGACCGAGCTCGAGGGTGCGTGGAGGTCAACCGTGTCCCGCATCCAGACGCCAAAGTTGTTCAGCGACAGCCGCTGGCCCTTCTGGCCTTTTTCGACTAGCACGGAGACATCCCTCCCAACGTCGGCGCTGAGCCGTGCGGGATGGCCTGGGGCCCTGGGGTCTCGCTTCGCCTTGGCCGGCGTCAGTCGGCAGTAGAAATTCGTTCTCGCCTGGCCGTTGAACCCAAAGTTCCAGTAGAGACCGCTCGCGGAGATCTTCACATGGTGGTCCGCGCGAGAGAGCACCAGGGCGGCGATCTTCAGCCCCTCCCCGTGGCCGCCGGCCAAGCGGTCGTCGTTCTTCTTGGTGGTGTTGCCCATCTCCAGACACTGCGGGTCCAGGGAGGATCCCAGGTTGGCAAACTCTGCACTGCCCTGGGCCTTGTTGAACCGAATGTATCCTAGGACCCTCCGCGCCAGGGGTCTGGCTCCGCCCGGGCCCGGTGCGATTGGCTCCTCAACGACGATCGTGATCGCCTCCGAAGTCACCGAAACGTGCGGCGCGAAGTCGAGCAAGCTCATCGGATGGGCCTGCAGGATGGCATCCTTCCTGTGGTAGGGTTCAGCGCCGAGCGGGTGTAGTTGAGGGGACTCGATTGCTTCACGCCCATGGAAGGGACTTACCAATTCTGATAGAGCTCCCGCAGGGCATCATGGACCATCCAGTCCGCGGCGTAGGCGCGTGTCAGGCCAAGGGCGATGCTGCGCGGTCCCGTCAACCCCGTCGCAGTCGGTTCCTCGATGCCGGAGCTGGTCGATGGGTCGGGATGAGCCCGCGGCTCCAGTTGCTCCAGAATGCTGAAATCCATGTCCATATCAGTATATTAGCCCCCGGTGTAGCGTAAGCTTAGTCCGGCGTCGTGCGTGATTGCTGCTTAATCTGGTGTGATGAGGTGTATAAGGCGAGAAGCGGCGTTCCAAGTCACCGTTGACTGCTGGAAACTTCACCATTGTAGCAGACATCGCCACCTTTAAACCCTTCACGGTGATTCCTTAACCAAGCGATCGGACAGGCGCTCGTTCAGTCTGTACGCTTGTTTCGTTGCTCTCTAGAAGTTTTGTTCAACGAGTGACCGGTAGCTAGGTGGGTAGCACTGCGCCATGCAGGAAATGGCCCCTAGAGATCTGAATGCTGCCTATATTGGAGTGAGAGCAGCACGGTGCAGAAAATCCGGCCGACGTCAATAATCTGATGGTGAAGAGATTTTCTAAGGCCAATGCGATCTTGGGCGCAGCGCTCCAGTCTCCCTACATGTACCGAAGGAGCCAAAAGCAAAAAGCAGGGGTGGCTGAGTCAGAAAGAAAAGGGAACTAAATGGGTATAGGGTAAAGAGGAAGGAAGAGTGAAAGATAGAGAAGAGAGAGGAACATAGTGAGCTGAGTTACGAACAAGATTAGTGCCATGACAACTGTTGCACTACCCGTGGAAGGGTAGAAATGAGGCCCTCATTTTTCTGTTTGGCCTCCGGGAGCGACGGAGGGAAGAGTCTCACCAGACAGCACATGGATAAGAAAAGCCCCTTCTCTTCGTGATGGCATAGAAGATTCAGTAATACTCCCTTCTCCTTCACTGCCTGAAAGGGTTGTATCGACCCCTTTGTTGCATGCTTCATGTCAGCTTTGCATTACCCTGTCGATTTTCACCTTACCAGGTCCTTTTTGTTCCCCACACCCTCTTCCTGAGTGACTCGCCCAGCTGTCATATATCACTTGGATTTAATTTCATATTGCTAGGCGGCGACTCCATCTCTCGGCAATAATCCTTGAATTGGTCGCTACTTGCGGAAGACAGACACGGGTTCAGGCATTTCAGACATGGACACGGTTGTAGCAACCTCAAGATATTGTCCTCAACATGATTGCTAACTGCTGAGACAGAATACATTAGCCTTTTTGGCCGAGCTACCAGCCAAATACACTACGATTGTCCACGTTCTCGAGAACAAGGATAAAGAGCTGTCCGATGCAAAACGTGAATTGGGCAATGTAACCTCGGAGCTTGCCGCCGTCAAAGAGGTCAGGGAAGTTCTCTTCACCCTGGTGGAGAAACTGTGGACGTTACTGTGCACGTACGAGCATGAACAGGGAGCGACACATCGAGAGCATCAAACTCTGGAGTCTGTCCTCGACTTAGCTCTGACACGGTTCGATCTTCTCAGCGCGAGAATCGACAGCGAATCCTTGCGCCGGGAGAATAGCCAGTTACGCGATGCGCTCCAGATGCGAACGGCACAAGAGGCAAATACGCGTGCAGTTGCACAGCATGCTACCCAGGATCATACCGGGATGACCAATGGCTCTTCAATCTCCGATGTCGGATCGACTTGAGGAATTGAGGGGACTTTGCCGGATGAAACCGCGGTATGTCCCAGGCAGGAATAGGTGTATGAGAGCGGCGTGCCAGTAACGCAAGCCACAGGTGCACGTATCGGCATGAGCAGGAAAGGGCGGCTGGAATAGCGTGCATGCATGATTTATCCCCAGCAGAAGCAACGGCAGCTTGGCGAAAGCCACGTGTAGTACCTAGACATGGGATTTTCACGACGGATTGCAGCCACGATTTCCCGGATACTTGGGCAGTTCCCGACGAGGAACCCAAACCCGCAACCGACAGACTCACCTACGTTGGTTGTGTCTGAGTACTCCGGCAATCCCCAGGAGAGGGCCTAGAGGCAAAGGTTCGAAGATGCGGTCTAGCAAGTAGTTCTTACCGGACTTGACCGATGGTATTTCTCGCTGGGGTGAGGGCCTGGTGGCCGAATCTAAACATAGACAACCAGTCCTCATCTCCAAGTAGCACGCTTCGCTTTTGCTCTCTTTTTTCTTTTTCTTTTTCTTTTCCTTTTTCTCAGTTTCTGGTTCGTATTCATTATAAGCACACTGTTTTCTGTTCCACTCAGCACATGATGAACGGTTGAACTCCTCCCTACCAATAAGCTTTGCCTTCAAAGATCGCGGGGATGGCCGGTAGTATCCACAACACTAAGGGCACCCGACTCTAGCAAACAATATTAATATGTCGGCAAGCCACTGAAGACTTCAAAATAGTATAATCATCCTAAGCACTTAATCTCTTTAACCGCGGCAACATGGGCGGTCCGGATCCAAACAGGCGACAGCGCACCTCTTTTAAGAACAGGACATCTACCCTGATCAAAAAGGCACTCAATGTCGCAGGTACTCTTCGAGCAGATGTCTATCTCGTGATTCGGCATCCTCGTGCCACAGTCGCCTATAACTCCACCAAAGGCGGGAATTGGCCTCCTGCTGATAACGAATTGGTGCTTATCCTCGTGTCCCCGCAAAGGAGTCCTCATACTGACGTAGGTTAGGAGTCTTTTTTATCCCGGCTTGGAGCGGTTGTCTTTTTCCAGTACGAGCAGTGCAAAGGTATGTCCTACCTGGGATGACATAGGTCCTTGGCGGAGTGGACACCAGCCTAAAATTCAACGAGTCCCGGCGCAAACGAACCAGACACAACCAGACACGCCGGACGTACCATTGCAGCCTGAACGCCAACATGGCGGATGCCCGTCGCAGCAGAAACACTCTGAGCTTCTCGGAAAGTTGGAGAGGAATACCCACCTATTTTTGATGCTGCGCGGGTCCATTTTAAACGGAACGCATGCGCCAAGGCGTGTGGACTTTGTCAGCCAGGATGACAAGGCAATCATTGGAGCGACCTTAAACTTTGAAAGAGCTCACTTGCGCCCTCTAATCATCAAGAGACTTGAACAGGGGTTCGAACCCGACCCGAGTTGGAGTACCACAGCAATGTATGAGGCTTTCATGGCCTGTCGAGCTCAGAAATGACTCGTGGTTGGACTTCGCCCCTTAGTGCCTTGAAACGAATGTACAAGGGTGTGTGACAAAACAGAGCTGCAACTGCCACGCATGTTCAATCTTATTATTTTGTTTTCCCGGCTTACGCTTTAGCATATTGCCGCAGTATATGTTAATACATCTAACACATGGCTATCACTTGATTTGTTTCGCTACTACATATGCGCCACTCCCCTTACCACGTCGCCCTTTTAAAAAAGCCTTAGCTTTCAACCAAGCACAGCTACAACCACGTCAGTCCCCAAATTGAGCTCTCCTTAATTGATCGCATATTTTTGTTCATTATCTTCCTTTCTGCATATACTCCACCTGGGGTGCCCCTTCGACGTCCACCTCCAAAATAAAAGGTGTCAAAAGCAGAAGAGATATCTCAACCTTTCAATTCCTGAAAAAACATTCCACTATATTGAGACAAATTTTAAAGACAAAGGGGCAATCACCGCTAATCGCCTTTACAAGGTAATCCCGCTTCGTGAGATCTAATATGCCTGTGCGACGGTAGATTTCGCCATTGATATCTTCCCGGGGACTTCTCAAGCCTCTGTCAATATCAAACCCGCTGGGAATACTTCACATCCTTAAAGAGGCATATTCGAACATTATAGCCCGATATGCCCCCGTCTGGCCACGATTCTCTTCTTTAAATCTAGCCACCATCCCACGAGAAAAAAAGACCACACTAAAGTCGGCGGGATTGAACGCAATAAATTGTGTTTTTGCTGCTTCTAAAATGGAAGCACGGTGAGTATATTTGACTTACATCTGACCGCCTATCTGGACTAGCCGTTATTATTATTATTATTAAATTCCTCAGGCTGTGCGCGGCCATGGGCTGCATGTAGTCTTCTGATGGAACTAGCCGTGCGTTCGTGTCGGCGGTGCTCGTGGGGTGATAACATCACGTGATAATTCTTTTAACAGCTAGCTATGTGGGGCGTCCAGTGACCAATAGCGTGGCTAGTCTAGATAATCGGCCAGCCTGGATGTTACTTCTCTCAAACTATTGAAGGATGGGAGGCTGAGAGAGCTCGTATCGAGATGGCCATGGTTATTGAGCAACCAAGCTGCTAGTAAACCATCCTCCTTTTATGGTTGCCAAAGCCGTTGTTCGACTCTCAGTAGAAACCTACACATTGTCAGATTTACTACGAGTTACCATAGTCCGCCACATTTGTGGCAGGTGCAGACGTAGTAAAATATATATATGGTATGCAATACCTACATCAAATTCTTTTACATACCCGCATCCACACAATCTCTCGAGCGGACTTTAGGCGACCCATTAAGCAATTCCTGCGGCTGGAAGGATGATCAAGTATTAATAAGAATCTATCTACCTACTGCTAAGTGTGTCCAGTTCAGAAGAAAGACAAATGCTATCATGGTTGGGATCGCGCGAACTATATTCCGGAGCAAACCATTTCAGAAAAGGTCCTCTACATATACTATTTGAACAAAACGCGAAGGCAAACAGTCCTGAGGCATTTTGACTTTTTTTTTCCTTTTTTCTTCTTTTTCTTTTTCTTTTTCTTCTTTTTCTTCTTCTTCTTTATCTTCTCCCTTTTTTTCTCCCTTTAGTGTATGACCTCTAAATCCTCTGACCTTGGGGAATAATATCCCAAAGAGTAATATATCCTGGACTGCCCTGATGTAATGTCGGACAGAATACAATTTACCACGAAGCTACGGAAAGCGAGATGCTGCAACACTTCGAGCCAGATTCGAGCGAACATACCAATCTTAACTGAGAGATTGGACGGGAATTAGACAGGAATGTGTCGGATGAGGTCCGGTTAGCAATCTCTGCACCGGGCTGTTGGAACCGGTTCCCACGTGGTGTCCTTCACTAACGAGGCTAGCGTTGCTGCTTGACGTCATGTCCACCCATACGTTACCCACTTATTCTGGACACCGGGTCGTCACTGCATCCCTTTCTGACGATGACTTGCCTAGAAACGATGCCAAAGCTGCTTTGTGGGTCTGTCCACAAAGGTAACAATTTCGAGTCGCAAGAGGGAGAGGTTCCCGCGATTAACAGGAGTCTTACCTCCTTCCTCCACTTTTCTTTTTTTCCTCTTTCCTTGCTTATCCCTTTGATTTCCTTCTGGATCCCTCTTTTGGTTTCCTTCACTTGATATAGCTGGCATTGTGTAGGCTTCCCCCCTCTACCTCTCTCTACTTCTCTTTCTCATCCCTTACCGTTTCTCTTCAAACCTACCGGCTACTGTCTCTGCAGTTGATCCTGCTTCAATGTATCAAATTTTGATTTGGTCCTATAGCCGCTGTCTCTTGGACGGTCTGTCGGTCTGTACAAATGTGCGCGATCGCTTCCGGCCCGTGCAATAGCACTGGCGCAGCGGGGGCCAAAGGTCACTGCGATGGTCAGCTCGCCCAAATGGGCAGTCGGCCTGTTGTTTGTCCAGAAGATCGTGGATGGAGGTTGGGAAACCGCCGATGGCGCTGTTGCCAATCTCATCCCAGACTCCCAACTGCACGGTCTCGTGGATGCTGAGCACCCGGAGGGAGACGCGTTTTCGATAGTAACCACAGGTGGAGCAGCCCTGGTGGTTGTCGAGCGCTCCGAGGTTGGTGCCGTCGGAGAACTCGACGTGAGCCCCAGGAAACTGCGACACGACCTGCCGGAGGATATCTGGGGCGCCGTACTTACAGCATAGGATCGACCCACGGCACTCGTAGTACCCGTGGGCCATGGTGGGCTCCTCGTCCAATTCAAAGAAGAACGACTTGGCCAGCCAAGCCCGGGTCAGCGCCTTGGGGATGCGGTAATCAAACTCACCTAGTTCGCCCAGGGCACGGGCGTCATCCAGCTCGGGCAGCTTCCCCGTGATCACGCGGTCGAGGCGGAACGTATCCGGCCTGACAGCCTCGGGGATGCTGTCCCACGCATCCTGCCAGCCTCGCCGCCCGTCGACCGCCGGCGAGGACAGAAAGGTGCGGACGGCGCGCTCGAGGAATCGGCCCCGCGGCAGACGGTCCGGAGCGTCGGCGGAAGTTGCCGTTTCGTCCATCGCATAGCCGGTGCCGACGCTTACGACGAGGTCAGGTCTCTTGGCCGATGGCCAGATGATCTCGCTCTCGCGGAGGGCGGCTCGGAGCGGACAATTCGCCCGGACCCCACCGTCCTGCAGGGTGCCAATTCCCGGAAGGTATTTTGGCGTGAAATATCTGCGGTAGTTAACGCTCTGGGATTTAATTTTGAGTTCCGTCATCGGATAACACGTACCCTAGGGCGGCCACACTGCATCGTGCGCTGCGGTCATGAGGTTAACCAACCTGGAACAGGGGTTCTGAAAGAAACCAGAGGGTGAGACCAGCGCCATAACAGAACATGGGAGCCTTTCCCGTTCGTCCGCAGCATGATCTCTTACGGCTTCTCGCCCCTTGCCATCTAGGCACCTTCACATCTTCGCCCCTTGGCCGCTGCTTGCGTACGCCTACCTGTTCTTGCCTCTACGCCGCTGAGAAAGGGATTGTACAGGAGGATGACTTACATTTCCCAGAGGAGCGGCTCTTTCTCCGGCACCAATACCTTGTAGGCGGAGGATGTAGCGGAACGGCCGGCTGCCCGATAATTGGAGAGCAGACAGAGCGACCCATTTTCGACCTGACTGGCCGTTAGGGCCACTCGGACGCCGGACACCAGGGACGTGGGGGTATCGAACAGATGGCGGTGAGGTCCGAATGCTTCCTGCAGGGTCCGATCCAAGTTACCCGAGTCGTATCGACTGTCGGCCACCCAGGCCGTCAACCAGTCCCATGATTGCCCTAAAACGGTCTGCCTCCGGGGCCGTGGGGGGAAGATCTGCCGCGCAAGGGTTTCAAACTTGGAGCGAGCCTCGCCGACACGGGCGCCGCAGGCCATCAGCTCGGACGCGATGACGGCGCCTACAGGAGAGCCACGTTCAGTCCGACCCGTGTCAGTTAGATCACAGCCTGGGGCTTACGATCACGATAATGACGCAGAACAACGCAAGAACACGCCAAACATCGCAGAAGTACGCTGACTTACCAGCACTGGTTCCCAGCGTGAGGTCGAATGCCTCGCGCAGTCCCCGTGCGCCACCGATCTGGCCCTCGAGGGCTTTCAAGAACCCGAGCGTGACGACACCCCGGATCCCTCCGCCGTCCAAGACCAGGATGGTGGGCCGTTTTGTCGGAGGGAGCAAGCGCACAGTGAAGGAGAAACGCTCCAGACAAGCCGGGCAGGAAGTCAGTTCGACGTGATACTCTGCTCCCACGCCGCGCCTGCCAAAGATGCACGCGCAGACATCGCATATGGTATGCCCGCAGGGCAGGACATGTTCCGGAGGGCGCTGCAAGCAGAATAGACAGACCCGGTTCGATTTGACCGTCGACCAGACCGACGCGTCGTTCCGGAGTATTCTCCGCCGGACCTGCGCGGACCGGCCGCCGGCGATGGCGATGGCAGGAAACAGCGACACGAACTCGCGTTCGACACGATGATGGAGACCGTGCCTGCCAGGGTACGAGGATGCGGCACATGCAGTCTTGCAGGGCCCGCCGTAGAGGCTCCGGAACGTCGCGGCTGGATCGAATCCTGCGTCCATCGGTAAGTATTCCCCATCCGCAACGCCTGGCCCGGTAGCACTTACCGTGCATCCCTGGCGGGTATGCATCCATGAGATACGCTGACGCGATGAAGGTCGCGGTGGAGTCGGACGGAATGTGGGCCTGTTCGGCGACGTCCAGGAAGACCCTCAGATATGGGGTGATCTCGTCGCCGCCAGAACGCTTCGGACGGCAGGCTCTGATGCAATCGAACGGCGACGAGGAGTATTGCGCGACGTGCCGCAGCAGCCTTCGGAAGATCCAATCAAGGTGGACAGCGGAGAAGAGCAGGTGCGCCTGGGATCGCGCGGCGCGTGCCTCACCTAACTCCAGCGACAGCCGTTGCTGGAGAGGCTCGAAACGACTGCGCGGAGACAGCGCATTGCGACCCCGCAGGTCTACCACCGAGACTGATATGGCCAGATGGGGGACGGCCGTGGCCTGCAGCGCGCTTTCCCACGCATCCACATTGGCCGCCTCGTCTCCGGCTTCGGTCAGGACAACCACCAAACGTGGCCGGAGGGACCCTTGGCCATCGAGGCCCGTCGACGATGCTGGCGCCCACGACTCCAAAAGATGTTGAACTCCACTGATACCTCCAAAATCAGCCACAAAGAGACACACAGTGTCCACCAGCGGGAGCAGGAGGTATCGGTACAGCAACGCCTGAACATCCTGATATGAGCAATCCCGAGTGTTTGGGAGATGGTGCCGGCGGAGTGGCTCTTGCCGAGGATGCCAGGGCTCGGTTTCTCCGGTGAGACTGCTTTCGATGAATAAGAGCGGATAAGACGAGATTCCACTGGACAGATGCAGCCGGGCGAAGCCGTGTTTCCGATGTCGACCGATATTGTTGTACGGATAGAGTGACCGGAGCGCTTGCGCTTTGGCCGTTCGCCCGACAAACAACTGCATTGAGGGATACTGTCCAGGAGGGTCGTCCATCCCGTCAATGATCCGTCGCATGGCGCTGCTGTCCGTAAGGGCCCAGGCCCCATCGTCGCGCTCTAGACCCAACCAAGCGGCCATACTCACGAAATCAAGGTCCGGTCCTGAGCGTCTGTCCCTTGGATGGATGGCACTCCTCCATTCATCCGTATGCTTCTCGCTTTCCTGTCCCTTCGGTCTGCTCTTGTACTGTGGTTCTCGGCCATCTTGCTAGATTTCGATGGGGCTAATGATGGGTGGGATGCATTTTCGGGCGTCTGGAAGCTCCCTGCCGCCCTTTATTCTGCTTTCCTTTAGAAACAATAATGGCGCTCGTGATGAAAGTGGTTTCAGTTGGACACCATCCCAAATGTGGTCCACTAAATGGCTGGTCCTCAAAGCCTTGTCCACTGTAACCCATTCCCACGAGGAGAGGAGGCGGGCTGACATGCGTTTTGACTTAACTGCTGCCTACGTGAGGGTGGTGTTTATAGGACTACTAGAGTGGACCGGCTTATTGAAGGAACAAACACATCTATGTCGTCTGTCGTCGGATTTATTTGATCTATTTACAGGAGGGGACGAAAAAGGCAATCAGCCGAAGAAAAGACGGGTAGGCGGAAAAAGAAAGGAAATCAAGAAAAAAAAGAAGAAAGGAGAGTCAGAAAAAGCGTCCCGTATACCCCAGAATCAGAAAAACGAAGGAGGCAATGACAAGGCGAAAAGGTGGCTACTCAGTCTATATCACTTATCCGCCTCCCGGTATGAGTGCTACTTGCCCTCAAAGGTATGTGTAACGCCCCGCATGGAATTGAGTGACGGATCGCTGTCGCAGCAGCGTTGGCCGTATCATGTTATACTATCAATGCGGGCGGTTCGAAATACGAAAATAAGGGACTGGATGACAACGATTTTCTTCGCTCGATGGCCGACTGGCTGATTACTGACCATGGGTCAGTTCGGATTCACGGTACCAACATTAAGCTCGGCCGGCACTTACAGAATTCGAGTGACAGTTTCAACCGCCATACCTGATGGTCTTCGTCGAGCGGTGGACGAGCCGAGCTTTTCTCGGCCATGTGTGGGGTAGGATTTTTCGGTGGAGAGGTAGTCAGGGACTGGACCGGTGCTTGGGGCCCCTCAGACGCTGGGACTGGCGACGGCTCAGGGCTTGGGGGGATACTCCATATCGACCGCCTTTCAGATCGGGGTGTACAATAGCAAATCTGGTCGGCGGTCTCCTTCTTGACCTCCTTCGTGGCCTCCTTCGTGGCCTCCTTCGTGGCCTCCTTCGTGGCCTCCTTC
>ML736440.1:0-25019 GCA_009193595.1 Aspergillus bertholletiae | reverse complement strand
TTTTTTTTTTTTTGGTATTCGTAGTAACTTTACCATTCAATTTCCTGGGTTGGTTCCGCAGGCAGAGATAGAATGTATACATTCAGAAATTCAGAATTACAGTCTAACTTAACCAACTGAGTATTGATTTAAGTAACTGAGTAACTAACTCATTAATGGAGGGAATGTAGAATATTAGTTGAATATTATAGTAAAAGGCTTATTTTATCTTATGTTTTTATACTAAATGACAGTGATAATATATATTTGTTTAAGAATCTAACCCTTCCATACCTAGTTCATTCATTCCCATGTAGCCCTAATCAGGTTCAGGTAAAGGAAGAAGCAATGGACTTGACAACTTATCTTTCGGAGGCAAATTTGATATACTTAGGTCACTACACTCCTTTTTCTTTATACCTATAGGTAATAGCTTTATTCTAGCCCTGAAATCAGTATCGTGAGTGCATCTGTCTGGTCTGTAGCGGTTGCAGCTAGTTAGTACTTACTAGGTAGTAACTACGGGGGTTGATACTCCTCAGAGTCTTGCTATATTTCAAGGCTGGCGCTTTGACAAAGCCCTGGAGAAATGACATGTGGCGTTATAAATTTGTTCTTCTTTCTGCACTTCTCTCTTGGCGAATTCTAGTACAGTTATTGATAATAGTATAAACATGATATTTGAACCAAAGCCAACCCAGCAAGTTAAACTACCTTGCCCGTGGTTTAGGTACCTTCGATCGGCCCTGCAATGGGAGAGCACGACCTTCACTGAGAAGGGGAATCTGGAAAACGGACAAGTCCAATCCGTCGACAGCACTCACCGGCATATCCACTAAGGATGAGAAATAATCATGCCCATCGTTTGAGTCGGGTTCTCGGGGATTAGTATTGTAGACAGTATAGTGGTTGTAGTAATTTTTCCCACACCCTGGGTTTTGGGAGCCATTCAGATCGCGCCAGTCATAACAACAGTATTGTGGCGGCTGAAAACTACCCACTGCCTTCTTTAGCTTATGGTAGCTAAGGCCTAGGAAAGGGGGCTTCGGTTGTGGAGAGAGTAGAGCATTACGATGCATATGCTTTATGAGAGTTCCAAGCTTGAATGAGCTGCATTTGAAAGAACACCCGCGGTTTTCATCCAGATATATATCACGTCTCTCATTGAGCGAGGAAATGATAGCCAGAATTGCACTTTGCCTGCGGCTGTTTATTTCGTCTGGACTAGGTTTAGCATATGTTTTCGTAGTGGATAACTACCAAGAGGTCTCACCGATTATCTTCCCTGGAAGTGGTAAACCAAGGGTGCTGACCAAGCCATCGCTTTGGGAAATGGCTATTGATGTCAGGTTCTTAAACTTAGTGGATAGTCTAAAGACCCACGACACCCATAGCCAGAGTATCAAATCGCGTGAATATGTTGTGGGAAATTCCCTTTTCAACTTGGCGACCCATCTATCCGCAAAGTATCGAACGAGCGCTTGACATTCGTAGTAGTCTGCTAAGATCCCTATTTTGGCAAGCAGGTCAGGGCTGACTACCTCAGGTAAATCGTGTGGCCGACAGTGGAATATGTTCATCAAGATTAAAAAGGCCTCGAGGTCCCACCCGGAGATGGTGATATCTACCGATCCTTTTTCGACCAAGACGAACCCCTCTTTCCAGCCACCGGTAAGTGTCCTCTTAAATACCGGCGAGGACAGAATCAAGTGCTTTGCGGATACCTGGATCCGAACATAGTGCCCATCTATTTGGTTGTCATCCTCAGAGGCCTGTCCAGCAGATCTGTTGTCTTCCACACATTGATCTTCTTCTCCTAGGACTTCTGGTGAAGCCCCTCCTTGTGTGATTTCAAGTTGTGTATCCACGGCGGTAGACCCAGTAGTAGGTTCAGCAAGCTCGATTATTCCGCTGTCACCAGTGGGGGGCAGAACAACGTCGTCGGTATGCGACTCCGGCATGGACTCATTCATGGGTGCAAACGGGTAGGCTGGACATCGTAAAAGTATGATGACCTCGCCGTCCGTGTCAATAATGTGAGCTGTCTTGTTCATGGTGTCATTATGAAACCTCCGAACGCTAGAGGTTATGGTCTTTCCAATATGCGTGTGAGCGCGGAAGAGAGAAAATATGTGAAGAGATAGAATATCCCCTCATGACGTGGCTATGCCTGAGTAGTCAGCCGATGGCTAGAGAGGGGTTTCCGTGGATAGTCTCATAGAGCGGAACACCAGGTAATGACCACTAGCCTGTATAGTGTGGAAGCTAGAGAGGCCGTTGCTCATCAAGTAGTAAAACAATTCATTTGGGTAGCATGCCCCTGGGTGTTCGAATTCGAATGTTATGTACTGATGTGTATACCTCACGGCGTAAATGGAAGGAAAGGAAAGACAGAATAAATTGAGTTGATAATGCACATAGAAATGATCAGCTGCAGTCACGCCTGCCTGGCACTTTCACCCATTTCTTTGTCGCCACCAGATCCTCCATTTTTCCGCCCTGCGCATTCATATAGATTTTAAGACTTTGTCAATTTACGCCAACTCTCTTTCTCAACCAGGAAAACCCACGGGCAATGGCCCGATACAGCTTCTTGAAAGGATAAATCAGAACAGCAGTCACCTTCGCTGACATATCCAGCACAACTGCAACGTAGCGGTCTGGGAGAAGCTTTAGCACAGCAGCCCATGGTATGCAAAATATCGAGAATCCGATACAAACAGCCCATTGAACACCATCCAGTGGCGTGACGCCAAACGCAGCACCTCCGACGAAGATTATGAGGACTTGCCCGCCGATCATCAGCAAATTGATTCCCATGAACCAGTAATTCCGGTGGATGCCTTCGAATATATTGAACTTGTTATCCAGGCGGCGGCTGTTGAGTTCATTGAATATCTGCATCCAGACGAAAGTGTTGAAGATGATTGTGTCGAGCTCTACTTGCTTCTTGTGGATACGGGTATCATAGCCCAGGATGCGATCACCCGCAAAGTATAGAGTGAAACAGACAGCTAGTTTGTATATCGACTGCCCGATTATCATCTTCCACATCGTTGCTGTGAATAAGGGGGCGCTCCGTGGGACGGGAGGCCGTTGTAGTATTTTCTCTGTCGGGGCATCGGTTGCTCTGAGCCGTGTTAGTTGCGTGTGCTCCGTATTCTGGTGTCTTCTTCTATTTGTTGGGTCGAGGATAGAAGGAGTCACTTACAGCGCCAAAGCAGCGAAAGTGTCCATGATCAGGTTGACCCACAGTAACTGGACGGCCTTTAGCACACTTTCATTGGAGCTGCTGTAGATTGCTGTTACCACCGTGAGGCAGACGGCAGTGATATTGACGGTTATTTGGAACTGTATGATTGTTAGAACGGGAGAAAAAGAAGATGAGGGTTCGAGAAGGAGAGTCGAGCACACGAAGACCGTGATATACCTGTAAAAACTTAGAGACAGCATCGTTGACAGACCGACCCCATGCCATAGCCGTCACGATAGACTTGAAGTTATCGTCCAAAAGGATGATGGAACTCGCCTCACGCGCTAGCTCTGTACCGCTCATGCCCATTGAAAATCCTACATCGGCAGACATCAAAGCAGGTCCGTCGTTTGTCCCGTCGCCTGTTACTGCGACCGTTTCACCAAGACGTTTTAGATGCTTGACAAGCATACGTTTGTCGTCGGGTGATGAGCGAGCCAATACCTGCAGACGTGGAATAATGCAATCTATCTCTGTCTCTGTTAACCTTCGGAACTCCGGGCCCTCCATGACAATGCCGTCACCATTCTTAATTCCACATGAGGAAGCAATGGCGGAGGCTGTATTGATATTGTCGCCTACAGTGTAACTATTGTTAGATCACTGAAGCTCAAATGAAAGAGCAAAGCTGACCTGTGACCATTTTGACTTGGACGCCTGCTGAATGGCACATCCTGATTGCTCCAGGGACTTCAGGTCTTAACGGATCGTGGATTCCAAAAACTCCAAGCCATGTCATATCTCGAAGCAATGACTCCAAGTCGGGCATGCCCTTTTCGCCATGTCCATTGAAACTGGTAGGCCAGTCTAAGAGGTCAGTGTAGACAACTCCAATTGTGCGTAGGGACTCCTTTGCATAGCCATCAATAGTATCCAAGATGACTTGGCGAACGCTGTCAGAGATGGGCTTAGTCACAATATGGTTTTCAGAAGACGGCCCTGTAGTGACTGTCCGAGTTGATGCGTTGAGTATGACCTCGGATGCCCCCTTGATGAGCAATCGATATCCAGTCGGTCCGGCACGGTATACAACACCCATTGCTTTACGGCTGGAATCGAAGGGAAATATATGTTCAATGTGGGCATTTGCTCGCTCCTCAGTGAGATCAGTCATATGTAGGAAGTCCTTTGCCAGCTGAAGGAGAGCAATTTCTGTCTTGCTTCCAACGAATTCATGTCTCCCGTCTTGCTCCTCCTCGAAGGCTGTTGAGTTCAAGGCAATACTATCAATCAATAACTTTTTGAAGATAGCTGGATATAATTTTAAGGTCTCCAGTATTGTAGGTGATGTCGATGGATTGCCACTCTCATGTGGCTGCTGGTCAAAACGCTCATTAGCACCAAAGAGCCCCACCACCACCGTCATCTTATTCTGGGTCAGTGTTCCAGTCTTATCAGAGCAGATCACAGTCGCATTGCCCATAGTTTCACATGCACGTAGAATGCGGACAAGGTTGTTCTCTTTGAGCATACGAGTGGTAGCGAAAGCCAGGGCCAGAGTCACAGCCAAAGGTAATCCCTCTTTGAGGTTATCAGTGGTATAGCACAGATTATGGCCTAGTATAGGGGGGCGACCTACCAGGTATGGCAACCACAATAACTGTAACAGCAACAATAAGGATATCCATGAATTCTTGTCCTTTGACACTGGGAGAAGCATCGTTGTCAGGTAGTTGCACTAGGAACCGGATCAAAAGGACAAAGAAAAGGAGCAAAGCGGCGCTGTGGGTTTCTATCAGTAGGCGACTCTAATCTAGATTGGAGTCCCCGTACCTTGTCCCAAGCCACCCTATCCATCCTGCCAATCTAGCCAGTTTGACCTGGAGGGGGGTTGGGTCACTTTCTGTTTGCAGAGATGCCATAATCCTTCCATTAGTAGAATAGCAGCCAACACTGGTAACCAAGTATGTTCCCACCCCCTCAAGCACCTTGCTGCCGGAAATTATAAACGGATCTAGCTCCCTAGTAGCAGATCCATCGATGATACTGTTCCATACGTCATGACCACTGATCTTTTCCATATGGTCTGATTCACCTGTCGCTGACGACTCGTCGCATTTGATTCTATGACCAGATATGATGACCCCATCAACCGGTGGAGAATCCCCAGGTTCAATGTGCAGGACGTCACCGACTGTGATATCGGAGATATGAACCATAAGGGGCCTCCCCGAGCGGATCGCTCGAACGTCACGGTCGATTTTCTACTTGTGATCAATTCAAAGCCGATATGCAATGGAAAGGGTGATTTACCCTTCTATTTAACTTGGCAAACTGCCTCTCCTTCTGCCAGTCATTCCCGGCCGTGGCAGCCACCACTATGATAATAGCGACACATACAGCCACACCCTCAATCCAATCCACCTGGGACTGTCCGCTAGCTGCCTCGTATATACCCAGCGAGAGTGATACAACAGCTGCAATCGTTAACAGGATAATGATCCTATCATTATATGCATCCCAGAGTAGCTTGGTAAACTTTTTCCTTCTGGGTTCGGGTAATGCATTGCGGCCAAAGATCCGGATTCTATCGAAGAACTGGGACGAGGAACTTTGCAGAATAGGCGTCTGGCTCTCTACATTCAATAGTCGCGGATGGCTCTCTGACTTCGAGCAAACACACTTTGTGGCGTCATCGAACGTTACGTATTCCGAAATCCTGTCCTCGTCCACAGAAAGCCCAGCCGCAAGGTCAGTCTGCAGGCCAAGCTCTAGACCCCTGAGGCCTCCCAGAACATGGAAAGCAGCGAGGGATTTGGGATTCAGCAACTTGTTCAGCTGCCCGGGCGAGAACGCAAACTTGTTGTCAACGACTTCAAAGTCACGCTCATATTGCGGGTCAGGGGTCAAGGCGTCAGACAGAGAAACATCGTCGTATCGAAGATTGGTTGATGAGATGTTCTCATTGATATCGAGTCTCTGGTCAGTTAATGTGGCCATGATGAATATTAATTATATCGCTGATTGTTGTCGATGCTCACACCAACTTAGAACCAGGATTATCGCCATTATTATGGTATGCCATGTATAGTGCTACGTGGGCCACCGTTATTGCGTGTTGATTGTGGCTGTGTTCTCCAGAAGACAACCGAGCCAAGAAAGTCAAGAAAAGCATCCAAGGAAAGGAGTGGCATGGCTTCCCAGGGCTAACCCAATGATTCTTAGATCATGGACATGGACAAAAGTGTCATACCTCAGAGGCTAAAGTCCACTACCCATTATGGATCGGGGAGAGCCCTTGATCGGCTACATGGGGGGAAACAGGTGTATAGAGAGGTTTTAATGATCACGAACCAGCTTTCCATGTTGGGTACTTAGTCAAGGCCGACTTTACCGGAAACCTGCAATATGAAGCAGTGAGACATATCATACAACCGAAGTTGGCGTCCTGACGTCAAGGATACCCACCGCTCTCCAATGAATTAAACAACGCAAGGGGAGATGTTAGACCTATAGACATCGGAGGAAGCTCTACTGTGAATCATCCCTTGGTCATCCAATATCGTATCATCCTATGGAACGGCATGCCGAGATCTGGGCCGTTGTATAGCTCGGGGTGGTTGAAAAGCACTGCCTCGCTTGGCTTCATGGCTGCCAACTTTAATTTTCAACATCATCAATAAATCAACATCACATCCGATGACGCACGGAGCTTGACAGTCCAATTTTAGTCGGCTTCGCTTATCCTGCGAGAGGAGTCAATACTATATAGATTATATACGATCGCATGTACTTCGGTTTTCTCCCCAAACTAGACGTGGAGCCAGGAATTGCCATTCTAGTTTTTCTTCGCCCATTCTTGAGTGGCTTTCTCAGCTAAAGGCGAAGAGCTTGCCCAGGGAATATGGACACTATAGGACGTGGCAATAATCGAAGCTCTATCACAATAGTATAGAAAGTCAACTCACCTCTTCCAAGGTAATAAATATTATAATGTTCTGCAGCATGGTGGGGCAACCCCAGGCAACCCTCACCCGCCTAAATCCGGCTTCCGTCTCCTGTCGGTGGATTCTCTTTGGGACAGCTCTCTGTCTCGTTTCTCAACATCGGTTGGGAGAGTTTCCCTCTCCATGTGTACCACGTTGATATCACATACCCCACAGTAGTGTATAAAAAGGCGGGAGTGGATTCCAGACCATTCTCCGAACCCTGGGAACGGTGGAAAGCAACTCCGCATGCGGCAACAGCTAATCTTCAAGAAAGTGGTGACTATCCGTTGATCTCCAGATAGTTTGGGAACAACCAGTGGGAAGCTCATGTTGCCCCATACCTGTCAACCCAGAGATACTGTAAACATAGACTCCGTTTGTAGATCTTCATAAGTTTAATCCAAGTCTCCAACGTCATATAACCGGAACGGGGCCCCACCTTCACGGAAGCTTTAATGCAACTACAGACAATTCTCTCCATTTGATACTTGCCATTCGATGAAAAAACAATCGAAGCATCATGTTAGTGGGCCAGACTTCGGCCTTGGGTCGTGGTGTCAGCCATAGCGGCCTTATGAAAAGGAGACATAAGTCATCCAGCGCGCACGCCACCTACTAGTGTATAATCTTCGACCCTGACGAAGAACTTCCTGGTCAGATCAATGACCCGAAAGCTCCGGGTGACATCACCATCAACAGGCTATTTAATACTTTTCTCACACCACGCGAAAGACCGTAATGTGCCGTGTGCAACCGACTGTGCTGGGAACGTTTTGATTATTCTAACACAATACCTATATCGTAAGCTTCGTTCTCCTTGGATACCCACGGTGATGACTGCGCTTTTGGGCCAAGGTATGTCACGAGTCTCGTCCGCTTTATAGCGTGCTTGTATCGCTATAGTATCACCGCTGAACATAGCAGGTGGTCCCCTGGGTGGATTGGGGAATACTCTGGGGGGCACGACCAACACCCTCGGTGGTGTTACCAATGCCGCAAATGGGGTCGGAGACACTCTTGGAGGAGTGACGGGTGGCCTAGGCGGAGTGACTGACACCCTCAGCGGAGCCCTGGGCGGGCTTGGTGGCGACGGTCTGCTTCCCGGCAGTGAAGGTGAGTGGACTGAGTCGGTTGGCAGCTTTCCAAAAGGCGGAATTAACAGATTCTACCCCAGGTCTGAATCTGATCGGGCTAGTGGGCATCGGAAGTAACGAGAAAGCCTTGCTCGATCTGAACCCCACCAAGAAAAGGAGCAGGTCATGAAGGAGAAAGCCGAGGCTCAAGCTCTTGCGCAGAAACAGGCTGCGGAAAAGCAACTGTTGGAGAAACAGCTCCAAGATGGCCTGATTAACCCGGAGCAGCATAATGCAGAGAAGGCGAAGCTGGGCCAGCGTCATCAGCTCGAAGAACAGGCGCTTGTCGGAAAGATTAACCAGTCCCGGGCTGATCTGATTGACCAATTGAAAAAGGATTCCACCGCTGGAGGGAGCGCTGGAGGGAACCCTCTTAGTGGCCTGGGTAATACACTTGGTGGAGCCACCGGGGGAGGTCCTTTGGGGGGCGTCACAGGTGCTGCTGGTGGTCTAGGGGATACTCTCGGGGGAGCTACCGGAGGTGTGGGTGCTCCTTTAGCAGGACTTACTGGTGCCACAGGCGGCCTCAGTAATACCGTCGGAGGATTGGCTAATGGTCTGCCTGGAGGGGATCTCTTGGGAAACCTGCTCGGAAGTGGTCAGGTACGGATACCCAATAGTTCATTTTCTCAGCCAATGCCCAATGAGCGTGGTGCATGCTTACAGAATGTTGGCAGGGCCTAAATGTCGCCGGGCTTGTTGGAATTGGAAGCGATGAGGACGCCATACTTGACTTGAACCCTGCCAAGAAGAAAAAGCAGATTGAGGAGGAACAGCGGGCGGCAAAGGCCCTGGAGAACTTCCAGATGCAGGAACGCCAACAGCTCGAACAGGCCCTAAAGATGGGTCAGATCAGCCCGGGCCAGTATACGGACGCCCTGAACGCCCTGAACGACAAACATCAGGCACAAAACCAACAGTTGCAAAAGAACATCATGGCCTCGCGGGGCAAGGTGATTAATGACATCCGACAGCAGCAGCTCGGAACCGGGGCCAAATTTGGAAGTGTCCAGCCTGGGGGCGGTGGTGATATAAACCCTGCTTTGGCGAACAACATAGGAAGTATTTGTCCTGAGCAACAAGGGCAGGAAACCAGTTTATTCTATGCCTACCTGACCTGTAGCCATCCCACACCGTCGTTGAATCCCAGTTATGTGCTCACATTTCTAAATGCTACCTCCGCCAATATCTGGTATCAGAATGTCGCCCAAAAGCAGGGAGTGCAGCGCCTGAGTCACCAGTTCTACACCTATACCGGTGTCACGCCACACCCAGTTCAGTTCCATCAGGCCTTTTCTGGCCTATTCGGCACTGGGCATATGGTTGCTACGCCGGTCTCGGGTTGCCAGCCTGTGCTGCCACCACAGACGACCGATGGGTACCTTGTGGGTTCGAAATATATGCATTCTTCATGCAATCCAACGGCCTCAGCAGCTGGGGTCAATCCTAGCGGCCAGACTGCTCACGTATCTGGAGGTGGATCGCAGCTCGATGGTCCCCAATGGATTGGTGGCAGTAACACCCAGGGTGGGCCGCAACTCAATGGTCCCCAATGGACTGGAGGTGGAAACACTCAAGGGGGACCACAACTCAATGGTCCCCAATGGACTGGAGGTGGAAACACCCAAGGTGGAACTGCTCAACCGTCCGGGAGTAACACGCAGACCAGTCGCCAAAAATGGACCAAGGAACTCGTAGCTTCGCAGATCGGACAAAGTTTGAAGAACCAAGGGGACCCGCGTCCGATCGAGGCCATCCAGCAAGAGGTACTGAACGACCTGCGCGGTGACTGTGCCAAATGCACCAGCGCTGGCACTGGATTGTCGGAGCAGGTTCCTGCAGTTAACGGTGTGCCCGGAACAGGCATCCAGGACCCCGGATCGCAAGGGCTGAATATCGGCGGGCTTGTGGGAATTGGCAGCAACGAGAAAGCGATGATTGATCTGAACCCGGCGAAAAAACGGGAACAGGTGATTCAGGAACAGCGGCAGATGGCGCAACTGGGACAGGGTGCTTCTTCTTCCAGTGTTGGGCCCATTGCTGGTGCCGGTGTGGGTCGACCGCTTGGAGGCCTTGCGCGCTGATGGGCTGGTTCTATTTTGAGACTCTGAAATTGTTCAAAAAGCAAATTTCTCTTTATTATAATAATGAGTTGTTTGATTTGATACCAGATTGTTGTGCAGTCACGAAATTGTAAATATAATGGGGGCAGTAACAAGTTAACTACAATCTGATCCTCTACATCTATATCAGTGGGGCGGAGAAAACATTCGGGTGTATTGTCCGTACAGATCTCATTATTACCGGAAGAACCAGATAATCAGGGTATGTAATTTAGCGTATGTATCAGAATTGGAATAATCCCCCATAAAAGAGTCAGGCAAGTGTGACTCAAGAGTTGATAGAAACGGGGTTTACCTATCAAAATTGTATACATTCCGCGATACTCTACTCTAATAGACTCACTGGCGACCTTTTAATCCCCAGTGCTCATCGATTAATGTATAAAATAAGAAAGAAACCCTCTCCTCCGTATCCTAGGTATCATTACAGCTAAGCGTATAGAGAGTATTGGAATCAAATCACCAGAATTTAATCTCCAACCCCGAAACTGTCGACCTTTCGTCAACGTTCGTCCCAGCTTCCTGCTCAACCTCAAAATGGACTACCTCAGTCCAGAAATTCTGCAAATAATCATTCCTCATCTCTGCAATGACCCTCGCATCAGACAGCCCTGGGAGCCCCAATCCGTTCCCAAGGTTGCCCGGTACGCGACGATCTCGCGCAGATGGCAATATGCTGTGGAACGCTTCACAATGGCAGAGATCAAGAAGTACAGTTCCGATCTGGACATGTTCCGACAAGTATTCTCAGATCCGCGACGAAGAAAGTTGTTGCGAAAACTGGACTACGAAGTTGACCTGCCAACCTACAGCATGAACCGCACCATGTGTCTCGAAAGAAGGAGGGAGAGCAAAGCAAACAATGAAGCCTTCAATCGAGGCGTCATAGACATCTTTGAAGAGATGTCCTCTTGGAAGACACAGGCGGTAGAATTAACCCTGACGGCATCGTCGCCTACGGATCGTCATCGGCGATCGCCTCAGCTTGTGGGGCTGTCAGACAAGCGATGGAGCTTTGAAGATAACTACCTCACTTTGGACCATGAGGTTTCTCTATCTCAACTGCCGTTTGTGGAAGGGTTGAAGATTCCTAATGCACGACGTTCGCTGCATCCCTCGGCTATTGGGAAGGTGATCTCATCATTACCCAGCCTGGAACGCTTGAGTATGGAGTTAAATGCGCCTAAGATCAAACGGGTGGAAATGCAAAATGAACATAGAGCATGTAAGATATGCTATCGACTCGACTGAGGTTTTTCACTAACTATCCAAAGCCCTTGCAAATGCATTGGAGTCGCCCTCATTACGTAACTTGCGAACATTGGATATCTACGTTGAGCAGGATATTCCACGCAACCACAACTTCAAGAATCAACCAACTGACCCTCAATATCCAGATGGAGATGTCCTGAATATTGCCATTCGGAAACTGGCAGAAACCAGCCATTTGACAACCCTGAATCTCACCGGGTGGTGGCTAGTCTCGCCAGCGCTATTCAACACAGACAAAACATTCCCACATCTCAAGAAGATGCAGATCCAAGGAGCACTCGTCGCTTATGATGGCCGATGGTATTACAACGGCAATCCAGCTGAGGTCGAGGCGAGCTATGAAGCCCTTCGGGACGGTTTGGATGACGACGACGACGTTGAAGACTCCGACTCCAACTCTTCCTTCAATTCTGATTTCCAGGATTCCCTGCCTGAATATCGAGAGGCTGTTCTGAATGGTCACGAACCTGGCCACATGTGGAGGACACAGCCTGATGTGCAGATGTTCGACCCTCTCATGAAAATGATGGCTACAGCGATACCCCGAATGCCCCGACTGCGGAACCTCATTTTTTCAATGGGGTGGAGTTATATCGATGACAACGCTATCATATTCGAATACTTGAGGCCCGGAGAGAGGCCCGAGTGGTTTGAGTTTCGAGAACTTGAGTTGGATACGACCCGGTGCTATGTAACACTTATGCCGCAAGCCAGGTGGGAGGTTCCTGGTGACATTATGACCCTGTGGAAGGAAACTATGGGAGACCGAGGTGTCATTGCTGTTGAACCTTTCTAGTAGTATACATAGCCTTCCATGTTGCTAAAGATGTGTAATTCTGACTACGCTATATATATATATCGCCTAAGTGTTTGACTGCTTGTTCAGCAGTCAATTGTAAACCTTTTTGCCTGAGTGGTAAGGTGGCTTGATACTAGGAATTGCAGATAGATGCTTTGTTCAAATGCCTCCAGTTGGTTTGGGATGACTTAGGTAGCGGGCTTGAAACGTGAAGGCACCATGATACTTTCGTCAGTAGTCTAGCAATAGATATAAATAGATTTTTTGCTTAAGAAACTCAAAATGAAAAATTTTGAGTAACTATATAAAACAGTCATGTGACAGCATCATGCTATCATATTCGTTCCACCGCATCAAGTAGTATCGGTGTCAGTCAAGAATCGTGACGCACACACAGAGAGAGAGACCCATGCATCTCGTATTCTGCGCCATGATCGACAAGGCTGCTGAGTCACCGAAACCACCAAAGAACTGAACTATCTAACTAGTTAGTTATGACGATAAGGTTGTCTGACTGGGGCAGTGAACAAGGCTGACTCCGAACTTCAATATAGAAAATATAAGTTACTTGATTTTCGCTATCAGTGTCAACATACTTTTTTTGGGTCACTTTCACTATTAACGGAACAGCCTCCATTCAAGTAATCCCCAGATGTCGCCGTCTCTAACCTCCCGCAGTCTGGGCGCCATATGGGGAGTCTGCGTAGGCGACGCACTAGGTGGGCCAGTCCAGTTCATGGACCCAGGAAGCTTCAAGCCCATCACCGGCCTAGAATTCGTGCAACCTTTTCAGCAGCCCGCAGGGTAACCTAACTAATTTCCCTTCCCCCCCATTCTGGGTTTGAAACAGAGTTTTTTACTAAAACGGGGATAATAGATCCTACTCCGACGACGGGTCGATGACCCTAGCCCTGGCGCAATCCATCATTGATTCCCAGGGAAAATACAACCACGCCTTATCCATCCACTACTTCGTCGACTGGTTCGCCACTGGCCGATTCAGTACGATCGATCATGCCTGGGACGTGGGTCGCTCGACGCGCTCCGCCCTCCAGAGCTGGAGGAAACGGGGCACAGACAATCTCGAAAAGACCCAGGATGTAATCGATAAGAAGCTGGATGTGGAGCAAAGCTCAGGTAATGGAAGCTTAATGAGAATTGCCCCAATTGGCCTAGCCTTGTGGCGTGATCCTGAGGCAGCCAGAAGAGTGGCTCGAGAGCAGAGTCGTGTTACGCATCCTGTGTTGGGCTGTTTGGAGGCTTGTGAAGCTTATACGCTTTTGGTTTGTGGGGTGTTGAGGGGTAAGTTCTTTTTTTGTTTTTGCCCATTTCTTTCCCGTTCCCCCCATTTCTTTTGCTCTTTTGACTGGTTTTATTTTGTCATTTCAGTCAAGGGGGTTTTTTTTCTTCTTTTGTGTGTTTGCGTGTGTTTATGTTTGTAGTTTAGGCTTGTTGTGGATTGGATTGGTTTCTTTGTTTTCTTTTTGCTTTACCCTTTCTTTTTTCCCCCCTAATGAAGTTTCACTTTTCTTTCAGGGGGAGGCAAATGATTGCTGTCCAGTCATACTGACCAATGACAGGCGAAAGCAAAGAGCAACTCTGTAGTCTGATAAACGAGTACAGGTTCACTCAGAGTGATCTCGCACAGCGACTCTCCCAGTACAAGACCCTCAGCGACTGGCGTGCGAAATCGGCCCCGGAGATGCGCAGCAGTGGATGGGTGGTGGATACGTTGGAAGTAGCGCTGTGGGGGGTTTTCAAGTTTGATTGCTGGGCTGATGGCGCACTGGCGGTGGCAAACTTAGGAGGGGATGCGGACACGGCGGCGGCGGTTTACGGGGGCCTCGCGGGCGCCTTTTATGGGGTTGAAGCGATCCCGTCGGAATGGGTCGCGGGCATGCAGAACCAGGGACTCATTGCGGAGGTTGCGGCCAAATTGGCGGAGGCGGTTTCCAGTGCGGCTTCCAATTGAGCTGAGCGAATCTTCAATACCCCCTGCATTGGCAGGGAAAGGTGAGCGTCAGTTGTGATACCTAGCGGGTATTACAATTTATATGCAATAAGGGGGTGTTTGTGGGGAGCCGGAAAAAAAAAAAAGAAAGGGAGAAAGAAAGCGTACAGAAAATATTGGATATGACATGATATGATATGATAGATCTCTATCCGTCGATGTGATATGAAATAAGGGTGTGGGGGTGTGGAGAGACGATAGTCGTCGTTACGGAGTACATACGACCTGCAATCAATCAGACCGTGTTGATCAGCACGTCATATCGCCTCTTCTGCATCTCTGGTTTCTTGGAGTTGTGCATTCCCTTTGTATTCTGTATAGGCTAGACTTGCCCCCCTGGATCGCCGACCTTACTTCGGATGGAACTTTAACTCCAGACCAAGGGGTTGCAGCCCTAGTCCCCTTACTTGGCGATGTGCGCCCCCTGAATGGGGTCAACTATGTACCCTGGTATCTGTGGTTACCGGACCTCCGGCTGGAATTGCGCTCAACATTACGAATGGGGTAGATAACAGTTGTTGTATTAGTTAATAGCGACACAATTAACGACAAAGTGCTTTGGGAATCAATATTACAGCGCAGAAATACAACTATGTAGGTAGACCCATTATGCGACATCCCTTATACCGATTGTTACCTTTCCATCCTTTCACATTCTGCCATTAACCATCCCACGTGAAATCACTTCAACCAGTCACCTGGTCTCATTTACAGAGCCCAGATGCCAAGAGCGAGACCGGCAATACCGGCGGCAGAGACGCCCAGCTGGATCTGGGGAACAGAGGCAGCATTGGTGGTCTCAGTGCTAGAGGCAGCAGCTCCACTGCCAGTGCTAGTGCCGGTAGCCTTCTTGGAGTCCGAAGAGTCAGAGTTAGAGTTGGAGTTGGAGGATCCTAGGTCATTGCATGTTAGTTGAGTGCCGTCTAGACCACACGCGAACGTGGTCATGGTTTTTTAAATGTCACATACCGCTGGATCCAGTGGAAGAACTGTCCTTGCCAGAACCGGTGGTGGTAGCATCAGAGTTGCTGACGGAGGTCTTGGACGCTCCAGAGTTGGCCGTGCCAGTGATGGGGAAGAAGTGGCTGCTGTAGCAGGAGCTCTGGCAGGCAGCGTAGCGATCAGTGTCGGCCGGGGTGCCACTGCCCTGGGGGCAGGCGGCAACACAGCTGTTGGTGTCGTTGGCCTGAGAGTCGTTGGGGCAAGGGACCTCGAAGCATCCGGCGATGCAGCAAAGATCCTTAGAGTCGCCTAGTTTGGTTAGTTTCGCGTCGTATGTTTGACCACTTTAATGGTATCGGGACCAGAGAGCGCGGAATTGGAGTGGGGAGAGGGCCAGAAGCGCAAGAAAAGATGGCAACGTACACTTCTTAGCACAAGACTGTTGGGGACTCAAGCTGTAGGTCGCCGTAGGAGCCACAGTGGTTTCCGTGGCAGACTCCGAGGACGACTGAGCAGCAGTCATGGCGACCAGCGACGCCAGAGCAATGAGGTTAAGCTTCATCTTGACGGATTGAAAAGTGACCAACGACGCTGAAGCGATAATCAAACTCGAAAGACTTAACGAGTGAATGCGAACGCGACAAGGAATTAGTGTAGTACTTAAACGAAGGACTATGGAGAGGAAAGAGAGGAAGAGAAAGAAAACAAACCGAGGAGGAAGACGGGGATTTAATTAAAGCTACTTGAAGCGGGGGGGCAGGCGGGCTGCCCAGTTTTGCAATTGATTAGGGCGAATTTTATTTTTCTCTTTGAAATTTTGATTTATGATTTTGAATTATTTATTTTTACTTTTATTTATTTTTAATATTATATTATTTTTGTTTATCCACCGACGGGGGGGGGGGGGGGGTTGTCAACTGTGCTAGAGGAGGTAATTTACTCGGTACCTATTAAGGACTCCGTACAATCAGGGTTCTTGCCGTACGATTTCCATTGAAACTTGGATACTCTCTTTCTCGTCATGGGAATGATCTGATTCGTCGGGTTTCACGAGAGCGTCGGCTAAGACCCTGGCGGACCAGTAGCATCGTAGCTAGCCGGCGGGAATTCCCAGTTTTTATAGGCAGACCAGATCCAACAGTCTTTGGTCTAGTCTCGCTCATGGAACCTTGAACCTGAACCTGAGCTCGGCTCTGGTGTCCACTAGGTAAAAAGTTAGTAGGGTGGTCGTTTCATCCACATCCACCACTTTGCCTTCCGTAATTCGTTAGGCGATCCTGTAAGGAGAAAGGTTACAGGGAACCGTTATCTGTTGGACAATGGGGGCTGGAGACAGAGAGAGAGAGAGAGAGGTCAGATGACGGTTGGCCCTAGTTGAGTGGTATTCTCGCACGTTGGTCCGCTTAGTGGAAGGGTCCTGTGAAGAGCGAAAATCTGGGGGGATCCATTGTCGGCCAAAAATAGCCCCTAGTCTGCCCCTTAGACTCGGGTGTTGGCCTGTTGTTCCACTCTTTGGGTGGCCACACGAGTTTGGGTGGGCCGTCTTAGCGCTGCAGACCTGGGATTTGTTGTCCAAGTGACATGTCAGTGGCAATCATGAGGTTGCAATCAACTAGTACATTCTTTGGCTTTCCATTGTGAATGTCCTGCCGTATTGATACTGTCTCCTCCGAGTGAGTTAATTTGGGTCGAGGGGACTGATGCAATTAATTGCTGTCCAGCGACGGGACGGAAGAGTGGACACCATTTCCTCTTCCTTCCTCCCCCCGGTAAGTTAGATCGTTGGCTGACATGTCATGTGTTGGTCCTCAGCGGGCGGACTGCTTATCAGTGCGGGAGTACAAACACAGCAAACATCCTTATCAGTCACCTGATTTCGCGACACCCGCGTCGCGCAGAATGAGTAGTATGAGTACTGGTTGAATTGAGAGCATAGAGATTGCAAGACCGGAGATCACGCCACCAAGAAGTCCAGATCGACATGACTGGCTCCGATGATAGCTCGGTCGACTATTTCCATGAGGGTTTTGATGATTTAACAGACGATGAATTTTCCGATGTCGCGAGAAACACCGCCGGGTCTTCACCGCGGTCGGCCAAACGTCGCCGCCTGCATGCTACCGCGTCTGGTGTGAGACAACTGTCGTCCGAGAATAGAACGTCGCAACAGTACAGTGACGGTGGTAGCCCTCAGACTGGCTCGGACTCTTTCGTAGCCGACAATGATGAGGGCAACCACGATGAGCTGCGGTCTCCCAGCCAGGATTCGTATTTCAAAGACGCGGAGGCTCCATCCAAGTACAAAGTATTCATTCCGAAGCGCAGCAATAACCGGGACAATATTTTTGTCACTCAATTGACTCAGCCACCATCCCCACCAGAAATGATTCGTGGACCTCGCTGGAAAAAGCCAGAACCAAATCTCGCGATAGGCAGCACCGTACCAGCACAGACAAGCGAGGGAACAAGGGCAGTACCGAAAACACCTGCTGCGAGTGGCGATGATTATGACGAGGAGGATCTAAATGCTGCGATTGCGGCGTCGCTTGAGTCCTTTGAGAACGAGCAATCTCGGCCTCCTCCGTCAAACACAGAAGCCCCAACACCTCAACCAACTACATACTCTCCTACAGAGCAAAATGAGGGCGCAGCGGATACATCTTTTCTTCTCGACGATATACCCGATGATGCGTTTGACTCGGATCTATCCTTGTCTCCGCCAACTAAAGCACAGCCTCAACCTACGGCCCGACATTTTTCACAGTCCTCAAACCGCCCACTTGGTATCCGTCAAACCACATTATTCGACATGGCCTCCCGGAGCCCAACGACGCAACCGCCCATTGGAGAGCAGGTGTGGTATCCGCCCGAGAAGGATGAACCTCCGACGCAGCATAAACTAGACCAAGAAGCTCTTAGCACCTGGGTCTACCCAACGAACCTTGGTAAAACAAGAGACTATCAATTCAATATCGCCCAAAAAGGGTTGTTTCACAATTTGCTGGTGGCGCTCCCCACAGGTCTAGGAAAGACTTTCATCGCTGCGACGATTATGCTGAACTGGTTTCGGTGGACCCAAAGTGCTCAGATTATTTTCGTGGCGCCCACAAAACCTCTTGTGGCCCAGCAAATCTCCGCCTGTTTTGGAATAGCGGGAATTCCACGATCCAAGACGACCATGCTCACTGGTGAGGCAGCACCGGGAATTCGAGCAGAGGAATGGCAGAATAAGCGGGTGTTTTTTATGACCCCACAAACGCTGATCAATGATCTTAAGTCCGGCATAGCAGACCCGAAACGGATCGTCCTGCTTGTTGTTGACGAAGCACATCGCGCGACGGGTGGCTACGCGTACGTGGAAGTTGTGAAGTTTCTTCGACGATACAACCAGAGCTTCCGTGTCCTGGCTCTGACGGCGACTCCAGGCTCCACAGTGGAGTCTGTCCAAGCCGTCATCGATGGACTTGATATTGCTAGAGTCGAGATACGCACGGAGCAATCACTCGATATCCGGGAGTACGTACATGCTCGGAACACCGAAATCCAGACATTCAAGAACTCCGAGGAGATGGTGCTTTGTATGGACCTTCTATCTAAAACTTTACAACCACTCGTCGACCAGCTCCGCACCCTCAATGCATATTGGGGAAGAGATCCGATGATGCTCACTGCATTTGGACTCACCAAGTCTCGTCAGCAGTGGATGGCTTCGGATGCCGGTCGAAACGCACACTTCGGGCTCAAGGGTAAAGTGAACGCAATATTCACCGTTCTCGCAAGCTTGGCCCATGCCATCGATCTTCTCAAATATCACGGCATTACGCCCTTCTATCGCCACCTTGTGCACTTTCAGTCCAACACGGAGGGCCAGAAAGGTGGTAAATACCAGCGCCAAGTGGTTCAGGATGACAGTTTCAAAAAGCTGATGAATCATCTTCAGCCGTGGACCAAGAACCCGGAGTTTATCGGGCATCCCAAGCTGGAGTATCTCAAATCGGTTGTTCTGAATCATTTCATGGATGCTGGTGAAGGTGCCAATGGAGATGGGAAAAACGGCCAGTCATCCACGAGGATTATGATTTTCGTGCACTTCCGGGACAGTGCCGAAGAAGTGACAAGGGTGCTGAAACGATATGAGCCTATGATTCGGCCCCATGTTTTCGTAGGGCAATCCAGCGCGAAAGGATCTGAGGGCATGGACCAAAAGACCCAACTCAGTATAGTGCAGAACTTTAAAAAGGGCACGTACAATACAATCGTCGCAACCTCCATTGGTGAGGAAGGTCTCGACATCGGAGAAGTCGACCTCATCGTCTGTTATGACTCGTCTGCTTCGCCAATTCGAATGCTTCAGCGGATGGGACGTACCGGGCGAAAGAGGGCCGGAAACATCGTCCTCCTTCTGATGGAGGGCAAGGAGGAAGAATCGTACCTCAAGGCCAAGGACAACTATGAGAAGATGCAACAAATGATTGCTAGTGGGTCCCGCTTTACCTTTCACGATGACACATCTCCCCGCATCTTGCCAGCGGACATACGGCCAGTAGCGGATAAACGCCAGATTGACATCCCGGATGAGAATGAGGACCAGGGCTTACCGGAACCCAAAAGGCGAGGACGAGCTCCCAAAAAGCCACCCAAGAAGTTTCACATGCCCGACAATGTCGAAACTGGCTTCACGAAGGCCTCGTCCCTGGCAGCGGGACCCAAGTCGAAAGCTGAGAAGTGTAGGAAGCCTCGGATGCCAACCCCGGAGCCGGTGGAGATACCGGCCCTTGAAGACGTTGTACTGACCTCGGCACAGCAAAGAGAGCTGGAGCAACACTATCGAAATATTGGAGCCACTAGCCCTCAGTTTATCCGGAATCCTCGCAATGATGCATTTCCTCACCTTCAGCTCGTGGCCAGACCTACCAAGATCGTGAAACACGGGTCTCTGACACGTCGTATGATTGGGACGCTGCGAAAAATGAGCCGCGTTGGTCCGGATTGTGACGAGCGCTTTAAGCAGATCCTTGCCCTGGAGTCAGCCAGGCAGGGCGACTCGGTGATTCCTAGTCGGTCGCCTCGCCGGGAGCGCCGTAGACCGGCATCACGAACCAAACCTCGTTCTCGCCCTGTATCCACATCGGTAGGCAAGGAGACATCGCCTACCGAGGACTCTCACTCGGTGACGGCGGAGCAAACATTATCTTCTATTGTAAACGGCCAGAAACGGCGGCCATTCTATGCGTCCCAAACGAGCAAAAATGAAGACTCGGACGACAACTTCGACCCCCCTGACCTCGATACCCTTCTTACTCGGAGCGCCGAGCGGAACAATATACGGGCAGCAAATCGATTCATCGTTAGTGACGACAGCGACGACAGCTAGGTTCGAGTCTTGCCATGAGTGATGACTTTTTTTTAAAAAAGATTATTTTTGGATCGATCTATGGTGTAACGTATGGCATTGGATGGAACTAGAATTGGAACCGAGCTACTAGAGATTCACCACTAGAAGACAGCGTACATACTATGCAGTGCTATAGCTCCCGTCAAATGGGTGTTTGTCCGATGGGAATCCCTCTCTCTCTCTCTCCCTTGGCAGAATTTCTGCTTCCCCAGGACAAACGACATAATAAGGAGGTTCCATTTTATAAATATTCGCGAAACCCTCATTCTGTGCTTGGGATGCGGCATTTACCACTATGCCTTCTGAACCCCTTCCCCCTGCCCTTGCCACTGTTGTCTAATCAGAGGCGGTAATAAAGTGAGCATAAGTTTGGTAGTGCTGCGTGCATTGTGCCCACTGTTAACTGTTCTATGCTAGGTTCTTCAGCGCCTTGCAACTCACTTTACTCGAGGTGCAACTATCCTGAACCCCACGAAACGCCTGGTCTTAATTCAGATACACGGAACCTCAAGAAAGCTCGATTCTGGTGAATTGTTACAGCCTGGTTCATACTAATACCTGGACAATTCGCCGACCCTCACTGCCGAGGGTGAGAAAGGAATTGATATTGGGATAGTTGTAGTGGAAGCAGAGGCTAGTTTCCAGATGTAACGTTAAGGGGGAACCAGACAGAGCAAATGTAGTAAACAGAGCTGTTCCACTCTGATCCTTTGGTCTAGAACCATCAAATCCGGGGTGAGTCATTCGGTCCCTAGGTAACTAGTTCTTCTGGTACGAGACTGCTAGTACGAGTTGGGAGATGGAGTCCCCGATATCGCAAGCTTTGCCAAGAGGCGCTTTCATGTCCGGTTCCTTTAAGTGTCGGCCGATTCGGACGCAACTGCCCTTAGCGATTGAGCGACAGCTAAAGGTAACTTATACCGAAGGACGTCGCCCTTAGATCAGGTTCACCTGCGTTTCCCCTCCATTCACCTCCATTTTACATCCGACGGCTTGAACGTGATCATGTGGGTTTTACAAGGCTATAAAAGGATGGGGGGAATTGAGGTGGTGCATTGCTGCAGACACATTTTGTACAACGATCACGACGTGATTGATTCCATATCCATCGTGTCTTGAATCTTTTCCTAGATAGCCTGATCCTCCAAGAAACATGAAGTCAGCCCAATATGTTCCTCACCTTCTCGCAAGCTGCTCTCCTAGTACGCCGTCGATGGAGATTCGTCTAACCAGTAAACAAACAGTCTTCACCACCGGCGACACCCTCCAGGGCGAACTGGTCCTCCACCGCATCAATGCTCCTCACGATGCTCGCGTCTCCATAGCACTGATTGGTATGACCCCTAGACTAGTGTCCTTACCATAAACATAGGCTGACAGACGACCACAGGAAGAACAACAACCACTGTAACCAAGACCATGCCCTTCCCTAACAGCGGCAGTACACTTGACTACACCTTCCTCCAGATGCATCACATTGAACCCCAGGAA
Source organism: Aspergillus bertholletiae (assembly GCA_009193595.1). NCBI lineage: Eukaryota > Fungi > Ascomycota > Eurotiomycetes > Eurotiales > Aspergillaceae > Aspergillus > Aspergillus bertholletiae. The sequence continues at coordinate 2,692 of ML736440.1, read as the reverse complement.
ACCTGGCATCGTCACTGCAACTTTCCTTTTTCATTTGTCATCCCTGATGCTCTTCCATTCGACCCATGTGCGGAGCATGTGCCATCTGGCATGGCGGCTCCTCGTGGAAAGGGCCATCTCCAGTTGCCCCCGAGCGTGAACTACAGCTTGGACACGCTCTGTCCCGAGATGTGCGGCATTACTTACTCCATCCATGCCAAGATGCACATCGGTGCCCAGCGGCTTCATGCCACACGCCAGATTCAAATCCTCCCTCAGTACCCCGAAGAGCCACCGCGTCTGTGGCCAGAGGGAGAGGGCAGTGAGATGCAGATGTCCGATTCGACAGGCCTTCGGATGAGTCTGCTAGGTGCGAAAGCGGGGAACGTCACAGTGCGTGCGCGAGAAGCAAAGCCGCTTTACCTACCTGCAGACCAACAGCATCGATCAACGATGGCCCCTATCCGCTTAGACGTACACCTCGACGGCTTGCACGTGGGGCCCTCGTTTCCAGATAATTGTCAGGTCAAGGTCACCTTGGAGGCGGTGACATATTTTACCTCGCTGCCGATGGTTGAACTGCCGAGCTGGCAGTCCACCGTCAACGGACGGGGCCAGCTTTTCCGGGCGAGAGTGTGCTCGTGGAAGAACAAGTCCATGGGTCTGAAGTGGACTGAGAAAGCGGACGATTCTCACACGGCCAGTATCGTCGTGCCCATCCCCGTCTCGGACGGTATGGCCGTTGTGCCGACCTTCCGCCATTGCTATGTAGCCAGGGAATATTTTGCGAGGGTGGAGGTGGCGCTGGGTAGTTCGAAGACGTTGCGCGTGAAGGTGCCGGTTCAGATCTATAATTCACAGCAGTGTTAATTTTTACGTTAATTACGATCATAGTCTAGTTAATTCTAATGCCGCCAAAAGTTCTATAGTTGTCTTGCAATACTCCAAAACAATATTTATCTCACTCACGTCCCCCCAACTTATCCATAAAAAAAATAAAAATAAAAATAAAAATCCCGCCCCTGCATATATAATCAATGGATATATACTAATTAGAAAGTAAATCATATCATATCACATCAACACCAAGATCAAGATCACCTCCACAACGAAACCGACTCCTCCCTCTAATCCGATCCCCATATTTAATAAAAACCACCGGAATAACCACCAAGGGCAGACTCAAAAACCCCAAAAGACTACACCCCCAGGCGACACCCAGGGCCCGAAACATCGGTCCCGCAGCCAACGGCACCACAGCCCCAAAGACGCTGCGACAGCAACCCGCCGCCGCCATCGCGCTGGCCGCATAGTTGTGGTACGCGTCCACCATGTAATTCATCAGCGCTACGAAAATGAGGAAAAAGGCCGCCCCGAATGGCACGCCTGCTAGCATGGGTATGAGCCAGTGTGTGTTTGGTGAGGCGGTCCATGCGAGCCAGAATAGCGCGGACACGTATAACGGGCCTCCGAGGCAGGCTAATGGTAGACGCTGGTATTCGGTGATTGTGGACCAATGTGTTTGTTGTTGTTGTTGTTGTTGTTGTTGCTGCTGCTGCTGTTGGGCTTTGCAGCGTTGGAGGTGGTTGTCGTAGATGTGGAAGGTTAGGAGGCCGAGGAGGGCGCCTATGGCGGCTATAGATTTTGTTTTAGTTTTCCTGTGGAAAGAGGGATTCTATGTATTTTCCTTTCTTTCCTTCTTTCTTTTTTTGAGACGGTATAGGGTAGGATGTAGGGTTAAGTGTAAAGAGGGTTGGCATACTTGGGAGGAAAGCCAAGCCGGCGATTCCATCACTCATGTTATATATCCCCTGGAATATTAAGGGGTAGGCCTCGAAGTACATGACTTTTTTTTGTTTCTTTTTGTCAGTTGATAGCTCGAATAGTGTGTTTTTAAGGTGAGGATCTATAGTAGAACGCTTACAGAAGATAGCGCTGGCGTAGGACAGATAGAGACAAGTGAATGTGATGATCGGTTCACAGAAGATCATATACAACGGTCTGGTAAACGCCCTGGTATCTATTGCCGGGGAGGTCTTTGCTTGCGAATGTTGGAGGGTTTCCGGGAGAAACAGGACAGGGACAAGCGTTACGCTGGCGAGGATGAACGAGATCCAGAAAATCCATCTCCAGCCTGCGGTTCCAACGAAGCCGGCGATGAAGGGAGCGAATTGCGGACCGGCGGTCGTAACCTGTTTTGGCCCATCTTTTGGTCAGGTATTGTCTGGTGAGGGTTGGAATTGAAATTGGGTATGCTTACGGCCATTGAGAGGGCCATAGTTCGCCCACGGGCAATAGGACAGTGGTACACGTCTGCGAAAAGACCGCCTGTCACTGCGATTGGGGCCGATGCGCAGATGCCGCAGAGAGCGCGGAAGACGAGCAACGCCGTCCAGTTGGGGGCAACGGCGCAGGCTAAGGTGAAGATGGTGAAGAGGAGGAAGGTTCCGACGATCACGATGCGTCGACCGTAGACTTCGCTCATGGGTCCGAAGGCCAGAGGGCCCATTACGTATCCGACTAAGAAGACGGACGTGGGGAGGACTCGTTGGACTTCACTTTGGACGTTTAGACTGGTCGCGATGAAGCGGATGCCACCGCTTGGGATGGTCGAGTCGAAGACGCTGTTGAAGAGCGTGAGAAGCCCGACCAAGACGACGAAGAGCTTTTTGCGCTGTGGGATGTTTTATTAGTATTTTTTTTTTTTTTTTTT